>JAFVLL020031997.1:0-12714 GCA_021397915.2 Tor tambroides | reverse complement strand
TGTTAGAATTAAAGAACAATAAACAATACATATTACCGTTGCACTTATCTGTACATAGTCAATGCAGTTATTTTTAAGCTGTTGTTGACATCCTAAAACGTGATTTAGCCCCAAAAAAACAAAACAAACAAACAAAAAAAAGTAGTAACATTACCACTTTAATATGTCTTGCAATATCTGTGCATGCAAAGGCTCTGCGCAATCCTCTTGTTCAATATTCTCGGAGTCTGAATTGATATGGCAAGACAATATTGCTGCTTTGGCAAGGGGCAGGGCAATACTGAAACACCGTCTAAGCTGTTCGCCAATCATAACGCACTGGGACAGCTAACCAATCACAACACATTTCGTTTTTCAGAAGGCAGGCCTTCAAACCCAGAACTAATCAAGTCGTTTGTGTCAGGCTGGGGAGAAAGGTATTGTAATGTAAATTATGTGAAAAATAATGTGATTTTCGAACCACCAAGCATGAGAGCATGTTCTAGTACACCCCCAAAACAAAATCAAGACTTTGTAAAAGAGCATAATAGGACCCCTTTAAATAAACCGAGGAGAGGAGTGCGATATTCTAGTGATCACAGAATGCCAATTGTTTCACCATTTGTATCACTCCACTTGCAGTATTTCTCACAGCGAGTGTCATGGCGGATGTCCAAATCCACTATAATTTTATGAATACTGTTTTTCTGTCACAGAATGTAGTTTTAGTGTTTTTAGGCAAGAATATGGTTTAGTTTTCAGATATACTTAAATTTGCTTTGTTTTCAGAGATGTGAGCTCCAGGTCATCAGCGGCCGTTCAGCGCTCATGAACTCGCCAAGAGCAGCCTCACCTCAATCTAGCTCTTATGGAATTTGCCGCCAGCCAAACTGAGATTTGAATTCATGGCGGAAGTAGCTCTCCACAAAAGAGGGTTTTTAACGACACTCCGTTGTTTCTTATGCATTTACACACTCGTACTGTCAAACTGTTGCATAAACGCAATATCACACTGGTAGCTGTGCGACATGGCTGTATATCAGCACGCTGTGATTTGTGCCTATAAAATCATGCCTACGCCCGAATCACAGCTGTGCCAATATTGTCAGGTCGCAGGTTTAATCTGTCACTTCTCCTGCATGTGCCTTTGTTTTTCATTTCAACGTGTCGGCAGCTGATTGTCTTTTGCAATCAGCGTAGCCGTGCACGCACTCACAGCTGTTGCACTTTCGCACTGCGTAGTTCTGGGAATTAGCCAGCAGGGTCAATCCTAGAGAACCAACTTCTCCCTCGGGCCGTTTTCCTGGCTGCATTTGCACCGGCAACAGGAACTCTGAAGCGGCCAACAGCGATGTCTTTATTTGCAGCACTTACAAACATCAACCGGTGAATGTTCGGAGCGGTTTTTGTTGTGTGTCGTGGGTTTCGTGATAACGGAGATGGAATGTAAACGCACAATTTACTTGATTGAAAGAGCATGAAAATCTTAATCCCCTATGACAATTTGTAGTGTTATCAAGGCTGAGAAAACAACAGGTAAATGCCGTTATCGCTGTTTTCCATGTTAGTGGAGTAAATATTTTTACATGGCTTTATAAAAAAAGCTCGGCGTTTCGTATGCATTTGACCAATCAACATACACTTTCGTCACCAATAGTTCCTATAGCTGTTTTAGACCCCACTCTGAAGCTAATTTAGTTCCCCTAAACAGAGTTCCTTGAACTAAATATCTTCCTAGTTCCTGCGCTGTGAACACAAAGCGCAAACTTCCGCTAATAGTTCTAGAAACTATGGTGCGAAAGCCCCCATTCTCTCACTTTATATTTTCCTATTTCTACACCTCGTCTTGCCGTTTTCACTGCCAGTGTGTTTTGCCGTTTTTTTCCAGTTGTCCCGGTTAGTTGTTAGTTTTGTTTTTCTGTTTGCCCAGCTCGACTTTCTGATGCCTGTTATCTCTGGCCAGCAGCTTTTGGATTTTGAGCTCAACCTGTTCTTGTCTGTGTGAGCTGCTCTAACCTGTGTGGAGTGACTGTCTGCCTGGAACCTTATCTCTGCCTGTTCTTGAGGACAGTTCCTAGTTGTGTAAAGTGACTGCCAGCCTGGATTCTGACATCAGCCTGATCCTGTCGATGTGAGCCGTTTACACCTATGTCTGGACTTTGATTTTTGCAGGGACTCTGATCTTCTGCTACTACTCTTTTTTTTTTTTGAGTTGCATTTCTACATTTGAGTCCTTTATCCCAGAGAACCCTGACAAATATACAGTACACTTGGGTGATATTGCTCATTAAAATTACATACTATAAACTTAACCATTTAATATATATTCGAAGCTGACAAACAACATTTTCTAAAGTTTAAGCACCTCACTTTCACTGACCCATTTATGAAAAGTTACAAAACTTTTTTTTTTTTTTTTTTTAGGAGGTTCAAGTCTCACATTATACTGAATTTATAACAAACCAGTACAGACATCCACTCACCTGGCCAGTAGTACATGTAGACTCTCTTCCCTAGTTTCTGCATGGTGACCCACAGAGGTTCTGATCCATCCCACCACATGGGTAGGCGGCTGTCCGGATTAGTTCCAATCAGGAACTCTTTCATGGTGTCTTTATCCCACATGTAATTCCCAGTCATCTGGTGCACCTCGCAATAGCGTCCTGGAACATGAGGAGTGTAGAATGAATATTTACAGCACACGAGGGTGGATTTCAATCAGCACGCCTCAGAGGTTCATTTGATTAAAGAGCTTCATTCATTTAATTGCATTGCTCATATGTTGCTCTTTTAGAGCTCTGGAAACTCCACAGAGCTTTCAGATATGTTTCAGGATAGGATGTGTTTCAGGACATCTTTGGATAGCCTGCAACAACAATTCATGCTCTATGGAGATGAAGGCACCCAATGAAGATTTAAAATAAAACGTTAGAAAAAGAAAAAAAAAACACCAAGTAAGTTCAACATGTTAATAACAAACCCAAGAGTGTTTAAGAAATATCAATACAAATGTTCCCATCAAGCTGTCAGAGCAAAATGTGAGTGACACCTTTGTCTCAGGCCATAAAACATGGAATTCCTGAGCTGTTTGCCCTGATTTTTCTGATGGAGTTGGAATGATGCAGCCTAATGTTTTTACAGCAGATGCAGCATTTCCTCCAACAACAGTCAAACATATTGTCTCAACAGACATCTTTCAAATATGTGAATATGCTGACTTAACAACTCAAGCAGGTTTTAATGTTTTAGTTGGACTATTTAGCATTACATCACTTGCTGAATGAATCCTCTGCAGTGAATGGGTGCCGTCAGAATGAGAGTCCAAACAGCTGACAAAAACTTCACAATAATCCACAAGTAATCCACACCACTCCAGTCCATCAGTTAGTGTCTTAAGTGAAAAGTTGCATAAAATACAAGTCCTCTATCCATAACATTGCTGTCTTCAGTGAAAAAGTCATCTCGTCTGAATCTGGAGAGAAATGTGCACAGATCAAAGGTGTTTGTTTACAAGCGAAACAGCGCTAAACAAATATGTTGTTGCATCTTGACGTGAGAGAATTATTACCGGAGGAAGGCTCATATTTTGGCCAGAAGTGACCGTTTAAAGTTTAAATACCTTAATGATGAATTTCTTTCTTACAAACACACAACGTTTTACTTCACAAGACATTTTTTTTAATGTTTTTATGACATGTCAGCTGTTTGGACTCATTCTGACGGCACCCATTCACTGCAGAGGATCCATTGGTGAGCAAGTGATGTAACGCTACATTTCTCCAAATCTGTTCCCATGAAGAAACAAACTCATCTACATCTTGGAAGGCCTGAGGGCGAGTAAACTGTCAGCAAATTGTAATTTTTTGGTGAACTATTCCTTTAAGGAGAAGTGTGATATGACTGTTCTAAGGGATGTTGTAAGGCAAAAAAAAAAAAAAAGTTAGCAAATACAGAAACACACCGTCAACCACATAGCAAGGCCTTGGCAGCCACCCAGTGCACCTGTATAGCAGTGACAAATTTTGCCTGAGCAAGCACATTTGATTTTAACAACTTGCCCACGCAAATTTTCATTTTTAAATTTAATTTCAGTTTATTTCTGGGATATTGATGGCAATGATCCTTGAGTGCTTGGACAAGACTAATCAATGTTTAGGTGTAATTTTAAACTGAAGTCTTAAATTTAAACTGCTGACTGTGCACAGTACAAAGAGCAGGGTCAGCAAGTCCAAGAAATGCAAACACTAAAACAAACGCACTCCTTTAATAACACAAAACCTGCTATAAAATAATTAGCATGGTCAAAAACCTTTGGCCATCCCTGCAAGTTACAGCCCTAAGAACTCCTAATAATACTTTATCATGTAACATTCATTAACAAATCACAAATATTAAAGACACTCAGATTAAACAGTCCAAGTAGTTCATGCACACTTAAATGTGACCCTGGACCACAAAACCAGTCTTAAAGGGGACCTATTATGCTCCTTTTTACAAGATGTAAAATAAGTCTTTGATGTCCCCAGAGTGTGTATGTGAAGTTTTAGCTCAAAATACCTGACAAATTTTTTATAGCTTGCTAAAATTGCCATTTTTAGGATGTGAGCCAAAACGCTCTGATTTTGAGTGTGTTGCTTTAAATGCGAGTGAGCTGTTGCTCCCGGAGAAGAGGGCGGAGCTTCAAGAGCTCACGCTCCAGCATTAGCAGTGCTAGCCTTGGAAAATAAACATTCCACGATTAGTACAAGCCTGTTATCTTTACAGAAAATATACTCCGTTTCAAGTCAGTCATCTGATTGTACTGTGCATAATAAATTTTCGTTTATGAATTGCACAGACAGGGAGCACAGCACGATAAAAATAACATAGCTGGTCTCATGGTGCATGGCATGCTAATCACAAACTTTATAAGACCCACTCCTGATTATGAGCTCAACAAACTCAAGCGATCAACTCACATTGCTTCCATCTGCAACTTTTAACTACCACATTCCTATTCACGATCATTCATGAAGACAGCACCAGTGAAAACACAGAGACAATGGTAGCTTTAGCATCATTAGCCTTACAGAGTGCCAAGAAGCTCTTTCAAAAAAAGGCAATTTAGATAAACGCGTGAAACTTACTTTGTCTGGAGCTGGCTTGATGCACGCGTTAATTATTGATCCCTACACGTATTGGGGACTTTACCGATTTTTTCCGGTCTATTTCCTCAGAAAATGAAATTTAACCACAGTGTCCACAATGGCTCAGATAGAGGGAGTCTGTGGAGACTCCTATGTTAGTTAGTGCATCCCAAAACACAACACTTGAAAAGCCCCTTTGGCGCTGACATTGTATATCTCCAGCAGCTACAGTAATCAGTAACATTAATGGCAGAGGCAGACCGCAGCTTCTCACTCAGGGCTGTGTCTATAGGACAGCGTCACTAATGGACGGGACTTATTCCCCTCAGTGATGTGCAGAGAGGGAGAATCTGAAACAGCTCGTCCTGAGAGACTGTTTATGATTTTATTAGATTATAAATAAGTGAGTGGGTGGATTTTTACCATTATAGGCTCGATGTTTTCACACACTGCAGCCACACAACTGTGTTCAAACACCTTATAAAAGTGATTTTTGCATAATAGGTCCCCTTTAAGTGTCAATTTTTCAAAATTGAGATTTCTACATCATCTGAAAGCTGAATAAATAAGCTTTCCATTGATGTATTTGTTAGGATAGGACAATATCTGGCTGAGATACAACTATTTGAAAATCTGGAATCTGAGGGTGCAACAAAAATCAAAATATTGAGAAAAAAAAAAAAAAAAAATTAAGTTGTCCAAATGAAGCAGTGCATATTACTAATCAAAAATTAAGTTGATATTTACAGTAGGAAATTTACAAAATCTTAAATGGAACATGATCTTTACTTAATGTCCTAATGATTTTTAGCATAAGAGAAAAATCTATATTTTTGACCCATACAATGTATTTTTGGCTATTGCTACAAATATACCCCAGCGACTTAAGACTGGTTTTGTGGTTCAGGGTCACAAATATGAATTATTTCAGCAGGATGCATTTATGTGATTAACAATAAAAAATATTGTAATATTGCTACAATTCAAAATAACTTTTCTATTTTAATATATTTTTAAAATGCAAAGCTGAATTTTCAGCATCATTACTCCAGTCTTCAGTGCCACATGATCCTTCAGAAATCATTCTAATATGCCGATTTGCTGCTTAAACATTTCATATTGTTAGAAATGTTGAAAAGTTTAATATTTGTGGAAACAGCATTTATTTGAAATCTGAATAACAAATGTTTTTACTGTCACTTTCAATCAGATTAATGCATTCTTGCTAATTTTATTTTAATTAAAACTAAGCGCATTTAAATATAAAAAGGCAGTAGTGCTTGTTTAATAGTATTAATAACAGTTGTTCTAAGACAGTTTTCACTATGGACGTCCCTCACGGTGTCCCAGCTTTGCTCTCATTGTTTGGTTTCTTTGTCAAAGCTCGAGCCCAGTTGTCTTCTGAAGCTTTGTGGAAAGGGGAATGTGCCCAAACAAAACAACTGCCATCAGCAGAGCGGTAAAGCGTTGGCTCTGAGCTGCTGTGATTGGTGGTCGCCAAATCAAAGCGCGTGTGCTGGAGCTCAGCGCTGCATGGCCTTTGTTACTGAAGTACGGCGTACAGACAAACACACACTGCATCACCATGTGGTTCAGCAACACATTTCACTGAGTCAACATGATCAGTGGACATCGTCAGAAATGGTTGTGCAATATTTAATTAAATATTTTATAAAAAAACTAAATCTCTACAAGTAATCATTTTTCAATACAAATATACTCATTAAATATTCACAATTCTTAATATTTTAAATTTCATTTTATTGAATCAAACAAAGTGTATAATGGACACCTAAACAAATCTATTATATTATGTCTCTACAAATAATCCTTTTTCAATAGAATCAGATATTTTCATCTGCTTGTATACCGATAAATAAATCGAGCTGAGAGCGAGCTGTTTTTCTGTCATTGTGGATGAAGGACTCATAATTTGTGCCTGGCCCCTGTGATCAATGGCCCTATTCAAACAATAATGAATGAGCAGATCTCAGATCCAACAGATCTCTATTGTTATGCAGTAAGAGTACTTTAAATGACCTTTATACTCTTTGTACAAAAGTGTGCTACAAAATGTCAAATTATGTGCACTGCAAAACCCAACAAGTTAGGATAACTCAGAGTAAACAAATTCCCCTTGGTTTAAACCATGTAAGTTTTAAAACTTGCAGTTAATTAAGTGATTAAGTGCTGATTGATCATTAGTGATGAACACCTGCTGTTAACAAACAGAATCACTGAAGAAAAGAGAAACTCCATCACCTTAGACGAAATCAACTGAAAAAATGCATTAAATCTCAAAATCTGATTAAACAACCCCACAAACCACATCACCAGCTCCACTTATTAATAACCAGACTGAGACATCTACAGAAGATCTTATTGAGAATTAACTAGGGTTTAGATGTTGATTTGTTTCATTTGAAGTAACCATGTTAGAGATCAGTGTCTGCTTTAGTTGGGCTCTTGACCCTTGACGTGTGTTAGGTTTTTTTTTTCCCCCTTCTCTGGCTGTTGTAATCATGTGTTCCTGAAACATGTTACAACTCAAAAGCCCAGAGAAAAATGACCAGTAGTTGGTTGTTATACATTTATAATGACAATCATCTATTAGTGAACTGATCTCATTGAGAGTGAACAGACTCATTGTGTCTCTAATCTCTGGTTAAATGAATGTTGTATTGATTATTGTAAAAGTGATTCTAAGAGCCAGTGGTTCTGTGACAGTCAGTTAATATAAAAGACTTTCCAAACAGTTTGCCTACAAAACAAAACAAACAAAAAAAAAAACATTTAAAAGGTATCATAGGTGATTGTCTTCAGAAACATTTTTTGTTATTCTGGTTGAAAGTCTCTTCACATCCTGATAGCAATCATTAAGTTAAGCGGTCTAAATGTATTTATCTGTATTTATATATTCTGTGGAAGGTGTAGGACCAAGAAATGTTCGCCCAATCAAAACGCTCGGTCCGAGTGTTTTAATTTTCTCTCCTACCTGCCTGTCAACGTATGTATTTGCATACCTCTGCACACCGTTCGCGCAGACACGATACGTCATCAGCGCGTTCACGCACGCTATTGCAGACAGAGCGAGAATGGCAGGCAAACATCAACAACCTAGTCTTCCTTCCTGGTATTGTAGTACTTTTACTAACTGTGCTATAAAGTTTTCTGACCGGTGAATGACACATGATGTAGCCCAGCAGTTCCCAGTTCCAGTCCTCGCGTCTCCCCCGCTCTGCATATTTTGCATGTCTCGCTTAGTTACCTGATTCAGATAACCAGCTCGTTAGAAGAGAGCTACGTGCATGAACTGTGTTCCGATTGACATGCTCCCTACACAGTGTTCATTGCTCCCTACTCCCTGAGCAGGGGAAATCCGTTTAAGTTTACTTCACTTCGGAACATTCATTCACAGATTTGCACTACACTACAGAGTGCAGCATCTTCACACACAGACGAAACTTAATAGAGAAGTGTGACATAATATACCTCTGTAAATAAATACCATTTAAATTCACATCTAGCACACTTTAATTGCCCTTTGTATGGAACATATATGCTTGCTTTGAACTGGACCGTTGAGCCTATTGTAGTAATTTAATGTTGTCTCTGGTATTCTGCTCTCTGAGCGTATGTGTGTTCAGGGGGCGTGGCTTTGGACGGCGATTGCAGGGAGGGTGGGACATTCGCTTTCAGTGCTATCAGGCTAAAGTTAGCATTTTCCGAGATCTCCAACGGCACCTTTAAGGCAGGGGTGTCAAACTCAGTTCCTGGAGGACCGCAGCCTTGCAGAGTTTAGTTCCAACCCTGCTCCAGCACACATACCCATGTAGTTGTCAATTGAGCCTGAAGGACTTGATTAGCTGGATCAGGTGCGTTTAATTAGGGTTGGAGCTAAACTCTGCAGGGCTGTGGCCCTCCGGGAATTGAGTTTGACACCCCTGGTTTAAGGCAATCAGTTTACTCAAACGGTTTGGGTTACCCTAACTTGTCAGGTTTTGCAGTGTAAAGCCCTATAAATCTGTCCCAAACCACAAAAAAAAAAAAAATAAATAAAATATTATATATATATATATATATATGAATGATTATGCTTGTATGTGTAATCTTCACAGGCATATGGAAATCATTTAGAGCTCCAGGAGTTCATAAAATCTTACATTCCACTAGATTACTATACCATAACAGAAAATCAATTTAAGAAATTTTGCAACAAGATATTTAAAATTTAGCAGACGCTTTTATCCAAAGTGACTTACAAATGAGGACAAAAGCAGCAATCAAAACCAACAAAAGAGCAACAACATGCAAGCGCTATGACAAGTCTCGGTTAGCCTAAAGCAGTATACATAGCAAGGGTTTTTTTTTTTTTTCCAGAACACAAGTAGAATATAGAAAAAGAAGAAATCTAGAAGGTTTTTTTAACAATTAGAATAGGAAAAACGAAAGCTAGTGTTAGTTTTTCAAGTAAAAAGCAGTTAGAGAATAAATATGCAATTGATAGCAGGTCAAGTGTGTGTGGGTATTTTTAAATAAAAAGACGACAGATAAAAAAAAAAAGAATTAGAATAGAGAGTACTAGAGTTGTTAGAGGGTCAAGTAAAGATGGAAGAGATGTGTTCTTGAAGATGGCTAAGGATTCAGCTGCTCGGATTGAGTTGTGCAGGTCATTCCACCAGGTGGGAACAGTTAATCAAAAAGTCCGTGAAAGTGATTTTGTGCCTCTTTGGGATGGCACAATAATGGTTGCAGAACGCAAGCTTCTAGAGGGCACATAGGTCTGAAGTACTGAATTTAGGTAATAGATATGATACTGTAACGGGATGGCTTTTCATTTCGAGTGTTTTATCAAAGTAAATAAACTTGAAAGTAGCTACATTTGAAAAACACTGAGTAAAAAACTGATATTAAAAAGCCGGTCATAACTGGTAAAAACTCACCTGTCATTAGAGAGTAGTAGTTGGGATAGGACAGACTGGGGAAATCTGGAGTCAGGTAATCCACTTTCACACCGTTTTCCACGATTTCTCTAAATCCGGCCAAGTTTTGTAAATCGTCCATGTAATCATAACGGAAGCCATCGATCAGAAACACCAGGAGTTTGCGGTTTGCGTCGCAGCATCGGGACAGAAGGAGAATAATAACGGTGAGGATGTTCAGCGCGGTTGGAGTCATGATGCTCCGCTACTGAGAGCCGAACTGAACTGACTGATGGACAGCTGAACAAACTCATCGCGCTGATTCAAGAAATACTCTCCGTCTCAATGGGCGTGTGCGGGGGAGTGTCCACAACCACTGCAGGGACAGATAGACAGCGTTCTGGAAAAAAAGCCCGGTCTTTAAAATGGTTCATTATTTTTTAAATATTTTGTTAATATGTTTAATTTTAATAGTTTTAAAAATATTTTAATAATTTAACTTAATAATTAACCATTTTGAGCAATTAACTTAAGCCAGAAGTTACTCAAATTACGATTCTTCATGTGGCACCACGTTCAGAGCCATTGACAAATGCATCCCTGCTGAAAAAAGCACAACAGAAACCCTCAAAGAAATTCTAATGGTTTCCATTACAAATACCATTACAACCGTTACAAACCATCAACTAACCATTAAAACCATTATGGTTTCCAGATTTAGTGGTTTCAACAAGCCACCAATTTACTTAATTTAATTTTACTTTATTTTATTTTGAGCAGGAATCTCAAAAATATTGGTTGTTTACAAAATATCTTAACATAATTTGTAAAGCATGTTTAATTCCACAATTTGCGAAGTATAGTATAAATGCCTATTACCTCCTGTCTCCGACGATTATTTAACTCAATTTAAGTTAGAATATTTAACCCCTCTATTATGAACGAGCTAAATCTGTTTATCTTCATTCACTTCTAGTAAATGATTATATAAAATGCGAAATCCTGAAAGGTTTTCAGCAGCTGACGTGGTTTTAAGCTCAAAATGAACCTAAACAGAACAAAAAATCCTTTTCAAATCGTTGACCCAGCTGAAAATGAATAATTCAGATAAGCGAGCTCCCTGTTGACACTGTAATTAGGTCTTTATTTTCCAGTTTTATTTCTATCATTCATGGTCCTAGACATATTTACAACCTGTCACCTCATTTTCACTGTTTAGCAGAACATCAGTGGTTTTCAATCCTGTTCCTCGGGACCCACTGCTCTGTACATTTTGCATGTCTCCCTTATCTGACACGCTCATTTGAGTTCATGGAGCTCTTTCCTAACGAGCTGATGATCTGAATCAGGTGTGTAGAAATTAGGGAGACATGCGTAATGTGCAGAGCTGTGGGTCCCCAGGAACAAGTTTGAAAACCACTGCATTATATGATCTGCACTGACCTCTGCTGTCTGGAAACTGATAAAACAGCCCTTATAGAAACAAACAGAAGTGTCCTTCCTCTGCCACTAGGCTGTGCAATAACCTCAACTTTATGCCCTCACTGAAAACTCAAGACAGTCTACAGAAAAACAACAACCAAGAGAAACCAACCAACAGACCTCTACTGCAGTTCATTCAGATTAGTAGTTACATTGAACTCTGTGGAGATGGATTCAGTAGATAAACTGAACTCTGGCCCAATGCAATAAAATTGTGCAATAATGTTCAGAAATATGTTTGCTACAGTGATCATATCTCTGCTTTGTTGTTGTTACAGTGACCCAGGTGCAATTAAGGACAGCAACTGAAACCAAAAGACAGACCACTCCTTCATACACAGGCCAGATCACTTTACACAACATGAGCATAAGTTGTGTTAAAACCTGCTAAATGAGAAGCATTACACACCATTCACTTACAAGTTACAGTACTATTCTGGAGGGGACACTTTCTGTGTTAAAAACAATTATGGATCATAGTTAAACATGTTAAAAACTTACAGAAAAGTGACAACTGGCTGTATGTGATGTGTATGGAGATGTGAACATGCACATTTTTATTGTACCAAACGCTTCAGTGGATCTTAAAGTTAGGTTTAGCTCCCATCTTCATATATTTGCAGTTGTTAATGGCAAATTCTGATAGTAATTCATGAGTTTTAGATAAAGCACTAGTTGTTTTTCATGTGACCTCATTCTGTTGCAAATGTCAGTCAAGTGCTAAGGCAAAATCAATAGGTATCTGAAGCAATATATGGCAGAAAAAAATATATTTACAGAGTTTGTTGACAGATTCCAGAATTCATGTTCATTAATGTTAACATTTCAATCATGCTGACAATCTACTTGCAATGTAAAATGTTATTTATGTGGCAGATTCGTTTGTACAGTGTGTGTGTGTGTGTGGGCTTGTTTAGCTATACTTGTGAGGACCAGATGTCCCCAGAAGGATAATAAAACCTGACATTTTTGACTTTGTGAGGACATTTGGCCGGTCCTCACAAGGGAAATAAATTATTAAAAATACTAAATGAAGTTTATCTTAAAATGTAAAAATGCAAAAAGGTTTCTGTGATGGGTAGGTTTAGGGGTAGGGTTGGTGTAGGTAAGTATTGTTAGGTCAGTATAAAAACAATAGAAGTCTATGAAAGTCCTCACAAGTATAGCAAAACAAACGTGTGTGTGTGTGTGTGTGTGTGTGTGTG
>JAFVLL020031996.1:0-26905 GCA_021397915.2 Tor tambroides | reverse complement strand
TTTTAAAACCATCCTCACAACGAGAGTACAGCGATTCACCTTGAAGAGCGCTTGAAACAAGAGAATGTTCCTGTTTCTCCCCCTTTCTCACACCATGGCCTAGTTTTTCATAAGGCCTTATGAGTCCTGACACTTCATTAGCAGCACTCAGCTCGGGTTTTGTCCACACGGTCAAGGTCAAGACATGTCTACTAAGTCATAGTCGAGCCGCCCCCTTACAAGGAGCTTTTTTTCCATCTCCTTTCTTCTTACTTTCTCTAGCGTGTTTGAGTCTTTTGGCCAAAGACGCAATGAGTTATTGAACTGAAGGTAAAAGGTGCTCATGGCTGTTACTTGGCTCCACTTTTCTTCTAAATAACCCTCTCATGATTACCTTTCTTCTAATCTTGTGAAATGTCCGGATCATTTGAATCACCTGCTTTCTAAAGCTGCTTTTATTATTGCTGGTTATGTCATTAGCACAGTAACTAGAGTCACTAAAAGAGTCCTAGAATGTAATTTATATGCTTTGTGCCATGATAAAGTTACACAGAAGCAGAGAAAGAGCACTAATTAAGTTAGTCTGGGTACATAGGCAGGTGTCCGTGACACATTCAGAGCAGTGAAGCCATCAAATGCCGGGATCCATAGCCAGAAATCCGATTCAATATGCTATTTCATCTGGGCGTGAGGTATTTGAGAAAGAGAGAGATGCATTTAAAGTCTGAAAAAACGGTAAATATTCTTTAATGTAAAAATGTGCGAGTGGGGACCTTGGCGCTCAGGGAAATCTTGTTCACATCAATATCGATGAGATGAAGACTGTCTACTGGAAGAACTCAAAACTCTCTGCTCAGTCAATGCATTCTAATATGAAACATTTCAAATCGCTTTATGCCAATGTGACCTGACTAACAGGATTGGTTAGCGCACTGCGGCAGATAGACAGACGAATAGAAGATAAAAGAGGAAAAAAGTTGGACAGAAAGAGAATAGAAAAAGTTTTAGATAGGGGTTATTAAAGGACAATCTTCTTATATGCTCATAAAACCAGTTCACACTGAAAGGGTCTGGCACGTATTCACTAAAAAGAAATCTCTCCACTTTTATAGCTGAAGCTCACACAGAAGTGTCTTTCTTAAATAACTGTGAACTTCCTGTGTGTTTATGCTGTAAATATGCTGTAAACCAGGTTTTAACTGCAGCGCTGTCTCTCTCTCACATTCCCCGTGTTGTTCTGAAGTTTAATTGGAGTTGAGATGTGTGGCTCCAAGGCCTCGACTTTCCTGCTTTTGCACTAATTCTGCTCAGTTAAACTCAGGGGGTGAGTGAGGGAGAGAGTAGGAGAGAAAGAATAATAGACTAAGGCAGCTGTAAGGGTTTTATTCCATACAAGTGTCAGTACTGGTTGTGTGCTGGGAGCCAGGGGCTGACAGGGGCCTGACCATAAATTAGCCAGTAATCAAGCCTGAGCCACCTGGACATCAGAGTGTGTGTGTGTGTGTGTGTGTGTGTGTGTGGTCAGGACCGGCCCCCTCTGGGATGCTGGGTATTATGGCCTTGAGTGAGCGTTGAACGTTGCCGAATTATCTTTCAGACAATAAATCACATTCCGAGACATGCCAGCACTCACCATTCAGAGCACACAGCTTCTAAATATATTGTTCGCTCTCTTCTGTCTTTTATTTTCCCTAAAATCTGCTTCTTTTACCTCCTTTACTCTATTTGGACTTGCTCAAGTACAAATACTAGTGGGTACAACTGCACTCAAATACACAAACAGGGCTTTTAAACAAGATTTCATTCATCTAATTTAAACAAACAGTTCAAAATATTCCTTGTTTACTTGATATTTCTTTCTTTTTCTTGATTTAATTGTAGATGGCTTATTTCAGGGAAGCAAAAGAAATTAAATTAAAAAAAAAAAAATTACAATAAAAACACAAGGCTCTAAAAGAATACAAAAAGAACCTGACTAGAACTAACCAGGATGAATTCATGATTTTTCTGAACTCTATGAACTGAGACATCAAAAGAGACTCACACTGATTCACTTAATGACCTTACTCAACTGAGCTGATTCATTTAAACAGCTCTTTCACTGTATGTGCTGTTTGAACAGAGTGATTCATTAGGCAATGTCGTGATTCAGTCTTCAGCCAGTGGCCACACGACTGACTGACTGACTGATCGATGCATCACGCGTACAGTGCATCGGGACTGACGTTTCTGTAACATCTACTCAAATGGTTTTATGTCTGGGTACTCTGAATTGCACATTGCCTACATGAGTACTGTGTATCCTGTGACAAACTGCTGAAATGAAAACAAAGAATATAACTTTAAATGGACTCCTTCACATCAGAACTACATCAATAAATTGTCATTGGACACCTGTCAAGTGGAATTTAAGTATAAACGTTAAGACATTGTCCTAATGATAACAAGCCTGAAAGAGAAAGGCAACATTCTTACATTTACCCTGTAAAGAACCATTCACACAAATGCAATAACATGAGACACGAGCAGTGGAATGGGTGGACAAAACAAGGTTTCAAGACTCATTTTCAAAGTTTTCAATTATTTTAACTTGAGCACAGCATTTTTAGAATGCCACCTCACACAACATACACCAAAAGATGCACTAGACGGACTTGTTTGACCATTGTGCTTGCATCTTGGGTCTTCTGCAGCATCTTGCACAAGACACGCATTCTAAAAATGTAAAAAGTTAAACTTTTATAAAACGGGTCTCTCCATATTTTTTTTTTTCATTCTGCTGTCCTGCGTCTCGCATTTTTATCCACAGAACATGTACACAGAGTACTCATTATTTGCTTTAAACATTGAACTGATTTTTAACTGGATGCAAATAATAATACTAACAACAATTTTTAAAAAGAATGCTTTCATACCATCTAATGTGTAACAAAGATTGTAAAACGTAGTGACTGTAACAATACAGTATGCTGTCTGCTGAAAATAAGCATGTTCTCATTTCCCATAACCAAACTCTTGCATATTGTCCTTCAGTTTTCTTTTCATCCACTTTGAGGTTATTGCACTCCTCTGAGCACAATAATCAATAGAGATGAAGACACCGAAGGCTCCATACTCAGAAATACATTTGTGAGGGTCCTTCCTACCACACACTCCCTGTTAGCGTTTGTGCTTCTGTTTTCACCACTGAATAGAGCACCTTTATTCAGCAAAAATAGATTCTTTCGCTGCCAATGCTTGCCTTTTGAACCCAACTTACATTCTGTAAAGACTGAGGGGAAAAAATAAAAAGAGAAATGGAGTGAGAGAGAGACAACAGAGTAAGAGAAATGGTGAGAAAGCCTAAGGATCGTAAGTAAATCAGTGAGTGACACTGACAGTTCAATCATCTTCCAGGCTGACAGAATCCGTCATACCTGTCATATCACTTAATATGATTTTCAGCACTGCGATGTTACAACTTTTATAAGCAGATCAGTGTCCCATAATTCCTACATATAGTAATATCTCATTCAGCAAAACCATAATCAATTGTGATGATGTGCTGTATGCATACAGTATATTATGCTGTGGTCCAAAAGATCTCCAGTGAAAATCCTTTACTTTCACAATTTTCTAATTCAGAACTTTTGATATAAACGATCTTAACTTTGTCTCCAGGATTTACATAAGAGCAAAATATCAAACCCCACTGTATATGAACACGAAGTGCTTGCTAAACTGTTTATGTGCTTTTCGCTACATTGTATGCATTTAAAAGCACAGCTCTACAAATACCAATAACGGCTTTGTCGGTGGTCTTTATGTACTTAATAAATCTATTATGGTTTAGCTGAATTTACGTGTTCAGTTGATAAAGCTTAATTCAAAGAGCCACTGAACATCGTTGAGTTTCCTCATCTGTTGTGTGCCTGAGGGCCAATTACTTCCTCCATTAGTACAGATGTTTTTGTCCTTGATCTGCCTGGTATATTTGGGCCTGGAGAGGACCACTGATCTCTTTAGGACATTAGAGAAAGAAAAGCACAAAAGAAGAAACGAGAGACACTTCACTCATTATTCGAGCCTGATGAGAGCTGCCAGGCCATTACAGGCATATTCATGGATGCCTCGGCAGTAATGAGGACCCACATTCAGAGGACAAGAGGGTCATTAGAAAGCCTTTAAGGAAGCACCCACTCTCTTGAACACACATCATGATCCAGACACGCACACACACATAGAAATATCTCAACAATTGGGCTTTTTCTAAGCTCTGTGTTTATAGAAAACAGACTATTATAATTGTATTCATTAATCTGGCAAGTTTTTGTGTTCCATGGGAATCAAACCTGGAAATCATGACCTTAATGTCAACTACCAGTTGAACTAAAGCAACAGAGAAATGTTAAAGGAATAGATCACCTCAAAAAAGAAAATTTGCAGTTAATTTACTCACACTCCGGCCATCCAAGATTTAAGTGACTTTCTTTCTTGAGTAGAACAGTTTTTAGCTGAACTCAAGGCCCTTGGTGGTTCATTAAAATGCAAGTCTACTAATAGTGTGCGATATTTATTGTCTGTGATATCGCAATTGTTGTTTTAACAATATGCGAGCTGACATTATCGAGTATGTCACTTTGCAAAAAACAAACAAAAACACATCTTGAAAGTCCAAAAGCATTCACTGTGTGATGAAGCCTTTATGCAGTTGGAATACCCAGATAATTCAAATTATGAAAGCAAAAAATATCCCTGTATTGGTTTTTGTTTTTTATATTTATATAGTTAAGTAATATCACAGAAGCTACAGTGCCATTTGCTACGTGAGCTAATTTGATATTAATTTTATACAACACTTCAACAAACAAGCAGTTATACTGAATGAGTTTCGCCAACAAAAATAGTTCCAAAAAAGCTGCAGCAGAACATTTGTACGTCTCAGATTGTTGTTTACAGCAGCATCATCACTACAATCATCTAGGATAAGCAAAAGTAAGTACCATTCTGATGAACAATATAATTCAAGTATAAATATTTTGATTAAACCAAGCTAACTTCTGCAAATGCGTCCTCACTCTCTACTGTAAACAACAATGACGTCAGTTCACGGCTGTAATTAATAATAATTAATGAATAAATTTGTGTTTTTGTATCTGCCTTTTTGACTCTCAAAGTGATGGTGCCCGTTCACTTCCACATTATGAATCACCAAAGGACTCTGAGTTCAGCTGAAATCATCTTTAGCATTCAACTGAAGAAAAAAGTCACCTACATCTTGGATGGCCTGAGGGTTAGTAAATTAACAGCAAATGTTCATTTCTGGGTGAATTATTCCTTTAAAGTGGCTTACCTTCTTCTGTGGAATGCAGAATAAGATATTTTGAAAGTCAGTGGAGTCCAAAAAAAAAAAAGAAAAAACATTGGATGCCACTGACTTTCATCATATGAATTTTCCTTTTTTTTTTTTCAAAATGTCAAACGTCACAGTTTTGGAATGATATGAAGGTGAGTAAATAATCACAAAATTGTCAGTATTAGACAAACTGTCCCTTTAATGCTAATTAAGCACTTTCGAACGCTTCAAATGAATTAAAAAAATTGCAGGAAATATGCTTTACAAAATATCAATGCATTATCATGCACTGTTACACAATTAGGACAATCAGCTTTATACGTTAATGATTGTGTATACACACAGGGCGCGCTTATTCAGGTGCGAGATGCAAGTTTAGTTGCACCTGTTCCCCAGGTGGCCCTTGGCACTCAAACTCAGGTGTGCATGAACTCAAATGGCCACCGGGCGGGCATGCTCTAATAACTCACAGCCTCTTTGACAGACATGAATCCCTGTCATCCATCTTTAAATGTCTCCTCATGTCAGCCCTGAGAAAAACATCTGGAAGAGCCTTCTTCTGGTTTCACTATATAATGTTATATTCCTTCTTGATTAATAATTATTATTAGAAGCATTTTAAATAGATTATATTAGTGAATCTTAATATTTCCTGGAGCTACATACTGGCATTGCCTGTAAACCTCAAATGGAAAGGCCAAAAAATGAGATCAGCCTGTTCCTAAACTGACTTATTTATTTTGTGGAGGCCGCCTGGTTTCATAACACATTTATCTGCAGACAATTTAACATGGAGACACTGGTTGTTTTTCAGGAACCAGATTTTATATTGAGCATCAAGTGGCGACTCAACATAGAACCAACATGTTGAAAAATCAAACAATGAAATGCATTAATAGTACCATGAACTGCATCGGCTCAACAATATCTCTCCAATTTCAGGTTTCACGCTCTCAGCAGTCACTTTTGTGCGTTGAGTATATGATTTGTAAACATGCACCAGCTCCATATTTACGACCTTTGTGAGGAAGTAAACTTGCTTGGCAGCACACCTGGTACAGAATTGCGGTGCTTGGGTATGAGTCTCGTGAAACACAGTTCAACAATAAAGGAGCTCAACAGACTTGTAGAAGCAAGCTAAAACTCCTGTTATCACACATTTGTTTTGGTTAACACTATCGGTTAGCTTTAAGGTAGGGTTTAATGTAAGTTATACATTATTTTCAAACACAATAAAGCATTACTTGCCAAACTGCCACTACACATACATACCAACATAATAAAAAGTCACCAGATTCCTATTCATTTATTTCAGATAAAACTGAACATTTCACTTTGAATATGTCGCAAAAAGAGCCTTGGTTGATTATTATTTACACTGAGGCAGAATTAGGCTTCCATTAGAACCAGAATCAGACTCATAGTCTAGATCTAGACTAACATCAGTTAACAAAAAACAATATAAAACCAGAAGTTCGCCTGTAATCGAGATTTGCTTTGACATCTGACAACCATGAATTAATCCAATCGTTTCATGTAACATGTGGGGGCAGTACCTTAGTCTGCGAGCAGCATGCTGATGATTCTCTCAGTGTCTGTTGCTGCCTAATGAAACGAGATGAAAATGAGTTTGTTTTTGGCTCGAGATAACAGGCCGTGTCATTCACATGCAAACCTCCTCTGAAACGTCAAGTCTCTTTGATCCTGGACATGAAACAAAAACTACAACCGGGAGACGTTCACTTGTACCAGGAGATGAGCTAATTTGGTAACTCTTTTCATGTCTACTCGAGTGCGTGCAAGTTTGGAGACGAAAGCTTGAAAACATTAAGAAAGTCACTTTTAAATGATCAAATAACCATGTGAGACAAATTATCAGACAAAGCAATGGGCAATCATAGTCAAGTCCTCTTCCTAACTACACATACACCTTGTCAGCAGTGCTGATACAGTGCTGAATAATGACCTGTTTTGAGGCAGGCTTTAGCAGAGAGAGCATAGCAACCGTGTTGGGATAAACGTGTCGGCTGATTTGCTTCTGCCGCTGTAGCACTGCAAAATCCACAGGTGGCCGACTTGGATTACTCGGATTTACACCTAACCAATGAAGTGCATATGGCATGAAGTAGGTACTGCTTTTTTAACAAAATATGCACATGTATCTTTGAATTACAGAACCACTGATCCAACACAACCCAACCACCGTTGGATTTTGGTTTATCAGGGCACTGCAACTAGCCAACTGTTTGTTATTATACTTTTTAAGGGCAAAAAGTGTACTTCATGTCCACATCCAACTGGGTCACTGCACTAACTCACACATCCTCCTATCTTATTTGATCGTGTTTCATATCTGACCTCATCTGGCACATTTTTTCAGTCTGGGCACTTTATCACCAGAGACTGGAGATCAGAACTGCTGCCAAACATACTTGACCTTGGCAAAGCAGTGGGCAGCGGACAAGCATGCCTGCCTTTCGCGGCTTCCTTTGGCTTCGCTCCATGCCTGACACTGTCCTAGATTGGCATGACAGTGCCCTGCTTGGCACAGATAACATGCTACAGGGTGGAAGTTCACCGTGCCATGCCACAGATCCTGTGCCAACGTGGTTCCAAACAAGCTTGGATTATTATGTGTGTCAAAGCATGTACACAGGCAATTAAGCAATTATGATACGAAACAAGGACTACAACACACTGAACAACAGTCATTTAAAAATACATCATGAAAAACACAGGACAACAGAATTGGCTTATTCGATGCTATCAGTGTTAGTGCATTCCTAACAGCTGACAAAATTATCTTTTAGCAAAAATTTTTTTTCTTTTTCTTTTATAACAATCTCTTTTCAGGGGAAGTGGACCAAAAACACTGACTGCGCATCTTGCAATTTCCTGTTTTGATAGGAGAAAAAAATAATAATATTCAAGAAAGTAAATTGTGCTATAAAAGTGATTTTATAGGGTATTTATTTAACCAAGAGTGGAACGGTCGACATTTTCAGTATGTATTACCAGCAAAAAACAATTATAAGAAATTAAAATCACTGCATGAAATTGATTCTTAGACTAAAGTAAGCTTTCGGATTGAAGGATTAGCTCTTTTGTTTACATTTCACTCTTATATAGAAGACCAGCATGTCTGTTTCACACTGTGCTTTGAGAATGTTGTTTATCATAAATAAGATTATTTCATCAACTTAACAATTAACCATGGAAACTGTAATTTGGATAACAACAACAGCACATAACAGCAGTTTGCCTTACAAATGCCAAGTTACGGTTAAGAGGAAAATGCAATAAAAAAGCATTTGTGAAAATCTAAAAATGAAAAAATGCATGAGATCTTCTATTTGGACTTGATAAAGCCATTTCTGACAGGTAAGTTATTCACAAAACACATCTTAGCCATGTTCCAAATGCCACAGTAATTTAAACATCCCCCAAAACAACAACTTCCTTTTACAGAAATGTTTTCCTCTAACTAGACAGCCTTTCAGCACATACTTAAAGAAAAAAAATAAATTCATAAAGATGTCTTTCATAGGTTTGTGGTTTTAGCAAATATATGCATCAATATTCTAACTGTTATACTAGCAAATACAGTGAAATAACGAAATAAAAGCAATTATAGTGAAATCACTTAAAATGTCAACCTTGTTGCCAAGACAAACAACTAACAAATTAAAAGTGGATATTTGTTGAAATGTCAGCATTACATTTCTTTTCTAAAAAGCATGGCAGCAAAGCAGTTTCACTAGCTTGAGCACAATGCTTGTAATGGGAAATTAAACTAAAACGGTCAACCCTGCAACTCTCTTACCTTTTCGGAGGTATAATTATAACCTAGCTTATAATAAATGTATTAATTTGTCTTGAGACGACAAAATGCAGTGGAGTGACTTACAGCACATTATTGGTCTGATGAAATAGTAACAATCTCACAAAAAAGAACTGGAAACTGGAAAAGACATGCGTTTCATAGAATGACCCAAAGATGGATTAACAAGAAAAGCATTTAGACATGGGGAATGATTGGAAACAAGCTAGTCTGCCTTCAAGATTAAATTTCTATGGTTTAATTTAAACTTGAAGTGAAGCCAAACTTATCTATGATGTGAAGGGCTTTTAGCTCCTTTCATATGCCAGATTGTGTTTGTACATGTTTCCCAGTAAGGTACAAACTTAAATTCATGTTCATGCCATAGCAGGTGTGTGTTTTATCAGACAATAAGTAGGTTGCATAAGTGAGCTCTCCTGGTATAGAATAAAAGCAATGGTAGGAATCTCTTGTGCATCACGCCATCACCCACGCATGACCTGTGCTCGGCATGACCACACAAAAATGCCACTTAAAACAAACGCTGCTGTGCTTGCAATATCACAAGTGTACATTTGTAAAAGATTAAACTTAAAAATGCTCTCCGCTGCTGTAGACGACTCAATGGCCCTTCTCCATCTGTGATCTGAGTGAAATCTCACTTCTGATCTTCTGAAACGACTGCACAAGGAGGAAAAAAACACTCCTGCTGAGGAACCATTTTGTTCCAAGAGCCAGCTTGTCTCCTTTGAGATGTTTCTGTTTTAAGTTACAGATTCATAGTAGAGTCGACAAGTTTTAATTTAAAGTAGAGGAAGACAGGAAGGGGGAAACAGCTTAAATCAGTTTAAGGTTGTTGTTGTTTTTTTTGTAGCCTGGCCAAACTGAAAAGTAACCAAATACCCCCCACCAAATATCTAAAAAATACTGATTATTGTCACAAAAATTTTAGTATGGTTTTGTAAGGTAAAATATTACAATACTTACAATATCAATTTCTCTCTGGACTTATATAAATATAAATCCATCTTTTCAAAATATGCATCATGTATTTGTACATAAGTGTGCCACTTTAAATAACGCAATGCCTTCCAGCAGACGTGCTTTCAAAGACGTACGTATGAGATTATCACGATTCACGAGTGATGTGAGCAGTGCCCTCATCACCACTGCAGCAGACCGACCACAGAGAATTAAAAAAAAAAAAATGGCAGACATATTTTGTTGGGTTTTTGAGTCGTTGGTCCACTTGAAGCTCAGTAGCAATTAAGGAGATGGCTCTTAAACAGATTGCTGTAAGGGGTTTTCAAGTAGCTGTATGGTTAGCCTTTCCAGCAGGCTGCACTTTATAATTCTGTGCAGTGACTGAGCCTTTCTTTTCAGTGGCAGGCCACTATATCACCACACCTTTCTATAAACCATGTGTGTATGTTCACTTTTCCAATTGACTGGCTCCTGAGACTGACTGAATAGAATGAAAGCATTTTCATTTTCATTTCTGAGTTGTTGTTGTTGTTGTTTTTTTTTATTCCTTTCCACTGCTTCATTTGGTGGAGGAGAGTTAGCAGGCATGCTAGAAATGAAGAGGTACTGTGTGAATGGGAAATGGCAGCAATGAAAGTGAATGAGGTGTAAAGACATAACCGTTCAGACTGCGACCCTAGGCCATTACATAAGAATTACCTCTAACAGTGGAGTGAATGAGAGAGCGAGAAAAAGAGAAACACTGACAGAAACTGAAAGAAGGAAGAAAACGACATGCCAAAGGTGCAGACCGAAGTGCAGAAAGAACAGCTGTACGGTATATGATTTAATAAACCTTTTATTTTCATTATTGCAGGTGTGTGGTAGAGTATGTGATGCAAAATACATACATTTTAAAGGTGGAAAAAATATCAAAAAAAGATCCTGTGCTAAAAAGCAATTAGTGTATGAAAGCAAATCCTCATGTAGTAAGACTTCCACTCTGTGAAACACAAAATAATATATTTTAAAACATGAAGTATCAGTGTTTGATTGTTTGTTTTTGGTCCATATAATGAAAGCTAGTGTGGTCCAGTGTTGTTTGGACGCCACTAACTTACACTGTATGGACGATAACAGTTGAAACATTCTTCAAAAATACCTTTTACCTGTGTTCTGCAGAAGACATGGGTTTGGAACAACATGAGGTTGAGTAGTGCAAATTCTGGTGCAATTTTTCATTTTTGGTTAAACTACGCCTTTAAGATCACTAGAAAACATTGCAGTTTACAAGGTAGCCTCAGTGAAAAAATAAATCGACATCAACACGGTTCCTACAAAGTGCACAGTAATTCTCACATTCATGCTAGGTGTCTCTTTTGGACATCTCTAGGGTATCTGAACAGCTCTTTGTTATTTTCTAGAGGGGCAATGTGAAGAGCAGAGCCGAGAGAACATGACATCAAGAGATGGTGTTGGCAGCTGACCAGAAGCCTTTGGAGAGCCTCTCTCTCCTCCTGTTCGCTGTCCCTCTCAGGCACCAGATCGACAAACAGCCAGAATTCTGACAGCTGTCATTCAGAATAATGACATGTCTGTGCACCTTTGAGTTGGCAAAATAGCCCACATACACATAGACAGAAAGAATGGCAGAATAATAATAATAATAATTATAATAAGGATTGGAGCAAAATTGGGTTTGGATAAAGTACATTTCAATTGTTGTTGTTTTTTTTTTTTTTAAATTCCATTGTTGTATAATAGCTCACTTGTCTCAGAGTTTCAGTAAAGATGGCGCAGACCTTTCATCAAGTTTGACAACTCGAGAACAAACAGGAGGAGGAAAAAAGGCTCGCCGTTTTCCTCACAAGGGCCGATTCCACTCCAAATCAATTTTCTCAGACAACATAAGTAGTTCTCTCTATTGAAATGAAGAGAAGTTGTCCCTCTTTTCTCCTCACTCACAACTCCAGCCATTTTTCCTCGCTTTCCTGGTGTCCGGTACCCTCCTGCTCATGGCAGCTTTGTGCAATCAATCAATCACTACAACTGAACTGTCTTCCACCCCAAGGGTAGTGCCTGCTTTCTCTCTCTCTCATCTATGTCAGGTCATGGCAGACCCCTCTCTCCTACAACAGATCCAACAAATGAAATCCATGGACAGGTAATTAAACTCAGCATCTCTATTATTGTATGTTTGCATATGTTCCCCTATTTGACTAACGATGCCTTTTTATGCTGTTAATCATAACTGCCCCCTGGTTATTTATTGATTGGTTACCCCTCACAAAACATCAAACCACAATTAAAACCGACCCACTAATGGCATATTGATTCCACCACAGTTCAACCACATTACCCCACTGCCTTAACGACTTAACCACGGGTCATCTGACATTAACTACCATCTACTTAACTCCATAATCAGACATAGTTTACTGCAAACAAGCAATTAGGATCGAGCAGCCAGACAGAGGAATTCTCCAACAAAATACATGACCTCTAAAATTTCTACAAAATGGTGGTTTATCTAGCTTTATTTAACCAGACAAATCACTTAAGAACAAGATTCTTATTTACAACAGCCTGGCAATGTATAATGTCCAATTGCAGCAACGGGAACAACTGGGAATCAGTTTTAAAGTAGCCTTTTTGAGTGAACATGTTTTTTCATTTTGTTTTGAGACATTAGCTTTACATATGCATAAGAAAATAAATAAAGGACAAACAAGCAAACTCACTCAGTTGTTTTATCAATAATAAACAGGTAATAAAAGGATTCCATCTTTTAGATGTCATACAATTCTGTGTTTCAGCTTTATTCAGATTACTTTGAAAGAAAACAGTAGGAAAGGTCTTGCGCCCATGCCTGAGGAAAAGCTGGACACTTCCAATAATACAAGTTTGATATTACTCTCTATTTGCCAAAGTCTTTTCTTTCAGCTCAACATTACTCTGTCTTTTTTTTCCTTCTGTCTCTCTCCCTCTCATTTTCTTCTTTTCCCATTTATTGTATCTTCCTTCTCTTTTGGGGGGGAGATAAAGGATTATAGAGCTTATATTTTCTCAGATGGAGTGAAGAGCACAACCTGTGAGTGTGTGTCTGCATGTAAGCTTGTGTTTGCTCCCAAGGCGTGTGAGCATACAAGTGTGTGTGATTGATTTCTTCTTTCTCAGCTCCCTTGAGGCAGTGGAAACCCCACTTTAGCACCATCTCTCCCTCAGGTCAGCTGTGTTCTTCAAAGGTTAAGCTCTCTTTTGCTTTCTCCTTCTTTCGCTATGTTACTATTTCCCTCTCTCTACCTCCCTCTCTCCTGTTTCAGTAGAAACATGTACCTTTTTGAAAAGACTAGCATTTGGTGTGTTCTTGCTAATGGTTTCTCAACTAGATTTCTTAACCAGAAAGCCTTCCTTGGCCAACAGGTTTCATCAAACAGACAACGCTGGTTAATGTAGGGAAGATTAGGCTTTCATAAACAAAAATTGTGCCACTAGACTTTCCAGTCTTACACTTTAATAAAAACAGTAAGTATTTAAAAGTATTTTTCGTCATTATTTTACCATTATTTATGGTAAATGCTGGCAACCAATACTACAATTCTATATTATTATGTGTAATAAATAAAGTTAAGCTGAAATAACAGTAGGTATGAAAGATGTATTTTTCTCTATTTTAACATCTGTCAACAATGTCAACAATGGGCAACGATGGGCATAGACTTATTGGAGGATATCAAACATGATATGATGATTTAATATTTAGGAAATGTACATTTAAAAAAAGGAAATTATCACAGATAGTCTAATTCCGGCTGAGATATACTGTGTGTATACAATACACAGGGATGTCAACAAAGCTTTGCTAAACCAGTAGAAAAGCAGCATAAACCAGCTTGGACTAAAGGTAGATAGAAGTATGGTTAGATATCCATACTACATGAATGAATGGCTGAGTAGAAATGCATATGACAGACTGTGGTTTAACCAAGCTAGAAGCATATTCTTGAGCTAATGCACCCAGTGACAACATAATGAACTTCAAATCCCACGATACTCAGCGTTAACCTCATTTACTCAAAGCGATTAGGCTTTTGTTGCATATTTTATGTACCATGGAGAGTCTGGACCATTCCAGGGAAAAAATAAAAAAAAGTAAGCAACATAGAATGAGAGTTGGTTATTACAAGACCAAATTCTAATGGGGAAACCCAGGAAGGACTATCTTCACTCCAGCGTACAGAGATCAATAGAAGCTCTATCCATGTTTGACTGGCTGGACTATTGAGCTTATTCTTCAAATGTCAACCACTGGTCTTTTGCTGTTATCAGACGGGAGTTATTGAACCATAGCCTCTGCTAGCAGGTGCTATAGGTCTCCAGGAGAGAAACTGCATCAACACCTGAGAAATGGCACGTGGACACATCAGTGCTCCACTATCTATCCTGTCCCCTGCAGAATTAAGTCATCACTATGAAAAATAAATAAAAGACCTGTTTACCGTCACTAATCAGCCAGAGGCTCGGAGCAATGTAACAAACAGGGAAAAAGTCACTGCAGAGTAGCATTTCGCAAGGTCAACGTGACCAATAACGGTCAGATGTTTCCAACACACGACTCTGTGCATTCAGGGTAATTAGATTGTGTGCGTATACATGGTTTGGTCCAGCAAAACTCCAGTAGTGGGATTATCCCTCCAGCATCTGGACTTTCGCTAATTAGATCACCTCTCCACAACTGCACATGTCTGCGTGTTACTGCAGCCTGCATGTTAAACAGCATGTAGGCCAGTAATTGGGGATTACCTTGATAATATTCTAGTAGGGTTTACGGTGCCATTACTGGGGATAATAAACCATTGTCTCTCGAATGAATTTCCCATTTTGTATGTAGCAGTCAAAAATGTGGGATTGCCAAATGACAACTTTTTAATGGACACGCATAATTTTTATTGTAAAATCTGACCTATTTGGAAAAACAAACAAACAAACAAAAAAAAAACACCCAGTCACCCAAATGAGATCTGCTGTTTGACTGTAAATGTAATCACTCAAAGGACAACTGACCCACATAATTTGAAATAAATAAATAAATAAATGGAATAACTATTTTAGCAATGTCCTTATATTGCCGCATTAAAACTGCATATTGACAGAGATGATTAGAGTCTAGATTTCATTTCAGTAATGGAAGATTATAATCTGGGTGGATTTAATGTTTGTGAGCACTGTTATTTTTTGTGTCTGGGGCTTGGAGGACCATCAATATAACAATAAGATTATATGTCAACTGTTGGGTCACCATGAAGATTACAAACCCCGTTCGTTCCAGGTCTCGTTCCAAATCCTATATGACTTTCTTCTGAGAACACAAAAATATTTTGAAAAATCTTTATTAAATTAAATTATCCATACAATGAAAGTCAGTGGGGTCCAGTATTGTTTTAGAGCCCAGTGACCTTTTCTATGTACGGACCTAAATAACTGATTAAACAATTTTCATTTTTATATAAACCATTCCTTTACATATTAGGAGGCCACAGATTTGGATATGGATAGTAAATGTTGTATTAATCATCTGTTAAATGCACATTAGAATTTTCCACTGAACAAAATATCAAAAGCTGTAAAAGAACCTGTTTTCGAATAAAATCATCTTTGTTGTACTGTTTGGATATTTTTATTCTGTGTAGAAAAGGTAATGGATGAATACTTACATAAACACTCTAAACAAGAACAACTGATGAGCTGTAACATGCAATTTCACAGTGTAGGCGAAAAACACAGTGCATCTGTATAGTTTGGTAGGGACATTTTAAAATCAATCAGTGTTAAAACACAAAGCTACAGTACGCCCCTAGAATTCTATATTAATGTGTCAAAGTGGTATGTTGTTTGGAAACCATAAATGGCCTACCGGCTAATGAACTATGTGCCAGTGTGTTGTAACCCCTGTCTTGCCCCAGACTGTTCAAGGAGTAGTTGTTCCCATCTCTCTGCATAGACACTTACGGTGATAAAGAGAAGCTGAGCTAAAAAATGAAATAAGAAAAGTCCCACACTGCTCACGTATGCAATGCCCCAAAGTGCCTCCTGCCTTCAGCCCCCTTAATGTTGCAGTAATATCGTTAATGCGTTGTCTATCCCTTGCCTCAATCTGATCTGCTTTGCTGTTAAAGAGTTATAGAGAAGCAGGGGACAGTTGAGTACAAAGCTGCATGCCCGTGGGCCAACACACTGATTCAGACACACAGATTCATGTCAGATCTGGGCCTTTAATCATCAGAGTGCCCCTACGCTCAGAGACACACACCTCATACAGTATCCCCGATCGGACGCGGCCCACAGCCCAACTCAATTCAAGCACTAGATTATGGATTATGGTAATCCAACCAGCCAAGAGTCAGAGGCAGAGGGCGACGCAGGCTCATTCAATCAAGATAAGGCATGTGAGTGTTTTCAGCATCCTATTTGGTTGACCCACTTTAATCTTCAAAGAAAATAATAAATTACATTTAAAATTTAATAAAAACAAACAACAGATATGTTATTGTTGGTGAATTTTTATTGTTTTTCCAATCAGCATGTTACTTACACAACCAGAAAATGAATGCCCATTCATTTTTTGAGCCAAATGGATTTTGCATGTGACTTGCAAAACAAAATGATTTGTATTGAAAATGAATGTACATGTTTACTGAAGGTAAAAATGTGTAGAAACAATTACATAATTAAATCTCTATAGTTTGGTCTATATATTTGATCCATCATGTCTCTTGAAACATGAATTACTGGAACAATAAATAAATAAAAATTAAAATTAAATTAAATTAAATTAAATACTGCAATTGCTGGCAGTTGGTCTGCTTAAATAAAACAAAAAACTAAGTAGTTAATATGTTTTTCCCCTTCCTATCATTTGATTATTATCTCAAAGTAAAACAAAAAATAAAAAAAACATTAATAATCAATCACTGAATCAGTCAGAATTAGTGCTCATGAACTACTGACTTATGTATATACGTAAAATGACTTCTTATTTTTAAAAGTTATGGCAGACAAACATTAAATGGATGTTTCTGAGAATATGGAAATACCAAATAAATAAAACTGAATAAATAATATATATATGCTAATATGGTACCAACATGACATATATCCTACAATAAACAAATTTAAATACAAAAAATGAATGACATCCTTAGATGCTATCCAAGGGAGCTATTATCAGAGATCCTCACTTAGTGTGAGACCCTAACCGCTAACAGAGAGAAAGATAGTTAACAGGAGAAAGAAACTGAATGGCTCTCCACTGCTAAAATAAATCACAAACACTGTGAACCTTGAATGTTGTGAGACCAGTAAAGTGAAGAACTGTACAGTACACACCTCATTGTTTTGCTGTTGAAAACGTCAGGATTCTGACAGGAACAAAGAAAAGCAACAAGCATTTACACACGGTCAGTGACCCTAACACCACGGGTAGATTTCTTCCAACTGCAGGACAGTTTAGTTGTTTAATAAGCCCATTTCAGAGTTTCTCAGCAGAAAGATCAGACATTGAGCTGGGGGCACGACTGCTGTCTCTTACACATACACACTTTGAGAGGAGAAAGTGTGCTAAGGAGAGAAAAAGAGAAGTTTTCTAGTATGCTGTTTTAGCACAACCTTGACATCCTCTGTTACCTTTCCAGCTCATCTCGCGTGAACAGAAAGGTAAGAGAGGAAAAGGAGGGGAAAAAGTAATAACAGATGAATGAAGGGAAGAGGGTACCATTATGTTTTCTTTTTCACTTTCATTCTGACATTGGCAAAGGAATACTCATTCCCAGCCCCCTCTGAAGCTATTGCGAAATGTGTGCTTGTCCTAATGTGATATCAGTGACATATGGACATGTTTGCTGAAACTGCTTTCACATCATTTGAACTGATGACACCATCGGGAGAATACTGCCAAGTATGAGCACACCTGTGTTTCTTAGTGTAGATGAAAGGCTGATCTGTGATCAATGGTTCATAAAACTGAAATTGGCAAAGGGATAGTTCAGACAAAATGAAAATTCTGTCATTTATTCACCTTCACGACTGTGTGACTTGATTTCCTCCATGGAGCACAAAAAGTAGATTTCAGAAGAACATTCTGGGTACTGTTATCATTTCATATAATAAAAGTAATTGAAGCCTGTGGTTATCAAGCTCCAAAATGACTAAATATGCATCATTAAGGTCATTAAAGTGATTCATATGACTAGTTCAATATATTTCTAGCCCTCTGAAGTCACACAAGCTTTGTGTGATGAACAGAATAAAATCTAAGCGATTATTCGCTTTAGCTCTTATTGGGAGTTGGGACACATCATCAACTTTCTGAATGAAATATTCTTGAATCGGTTGATCCAGTTCACCAAATCAATCTAAATTATTTGTTTACAAATCAGGCTGATCCAGGTCTTGATTTCAGCTCACTGATTCAATAATGATGATGAGGGGACGATGACTGTCAATCTGTTCATCACACAAATGTGTCATACAACTTCAGAAGACTTGGATTACAGTGCAAGATGTGTACAGACAATTTCTATGGTTTTCTAAAAGATTAACGGCCCCCATTCTCAATTACTGTCATAATGAAAAAAATGAACAGGATATTCATCAAAAATAATTTATTTTTTAAACATCCTGCTAGTTTTGAGCAAAATGAAGGTAAGTAAATAATAACAGAATTAATTGAGGACAGGGCTGTCAAGGTCTTCTTAGTAGTTCATGAGTGAAGTATCATCAGATTCCGGAACAAACTGGGTTTTTTTTTTTCAGCCAAATATTTTCATTCCAATCTGATGATTCATCCCCAAATCAGGCTGATCTGGTTCTCCACTTCAACTCACTGAATAAATGATCCGGTCACATCTGTTAACAGCTCACTGGAGAGAAAATCATCAGTGATTATCAGTCAGCTCATCACACAAAGCAACTGTACAGCTTCAAAAGGCTTTAAAATACATAGCATAAAGAGTACAGACCAGTTGTATGGTGTTTTGTGCTTTCTGAAGCTTGACAGCCCCAGTCCTCTTTCCCTTTCATATGGAAAAGAGCAGGATATTCATCATTTATAATATCCTACTGTTTTTGAACAACATGTGGGTGAGTAAATAATGATAAAAACACACCATAAAACAATCAAAGAGATTCGTATAGCCTGTGCATCATATTTCTAGTCTTCTAAGGCAATATATTTTTTTTTATTAATTATTCACACTAGCTCTTCTTAGTAATTAAAGAGTAAAATACTGTATCATCAGATTCCTGCCGAAATTGTTCTTTTGAGTCAAATATTTTTAATATTTTGATTCAGTTCACCAAGCTGGTCTGAACAATTCATTCACAAATCATGTGCTCACCTGTTTTTAACTAGAGTGTTTTGTGTTACTGGTTTTGAACGTCATGAAAGTGAGTAAATAACAACCAAATTTGTAAATTTCATCTGAACCATGGTCTGTCAACAGGTCCAGGAATAGCTCGTTTAGTTTAAAAACTGATTTGAGAGATTTGTCACTCCACAAGAGGGCACTGCACCATTTGCTGTATGTGATGAAACATTCTCCATTCTCCTCATTCGCTTTCCCATTCCCTTTCCTTCTCTCTCTCCCTCTCACGCACACACGCACGCACACACACACACACACACACATAGGAAATGAATCAAACAGACAGACTGGCTGTCTACAGTATGTGGGAGGCCCTTTCAACCAAGAGAACATCTCTAGGGTAAACTAATCTCTAACTCTTTCTACCTTTCTCTGTCATTCCAAATCTCACTAGAGGGATTCACTGTAAACAGTCCCAAATTCATAATTCATTCAAAATAATGGAATTGTCTTGCAGAATTGCATTTCAACTAAAATATTCCAGTGACAGGTGGAGGGAAAGAAGCACGTGGTCTGAGGCTGCCTCAGAGTTCACACCGCGTAGCAAGTCTGTCTATTAGATCTAGCACCTAAAGATGGATAAGAGAAGTCAGTCAGCTAACAGGCACATCAATTTCTGCCAGTTTAGTATCTTCACATAATCTGAAAGTCATTTGAAATAGAAGCAGACCTTCAAGGAGTCATCCGTGTTTATGAGTCCAACATCAAATGCACCCAAAAACTTTAAACGTGATGTAACAAAATGTTTGTGCCGCGTTGTCTGACAGGATCAAAGGGTCAGTTAGCTCGGAGGGCTGACGGAATATACCACAGAACCGAATCAATACACACACAGAGGGAGATCAGATACGGCTGAACTGGAAACATTCTGTCAGATCTCAGTCTGCTTCAAAAAGCTGTGCGTTCATACACACGCACACAGAGAGAATTTGTGCCATTTTTACAGTCTTACACATGCATCTTGAGGAAAACTGTGTTTGTTTGAAGGTTAAAAAGAAAACTGCTCTTCTTTTTTAAACATTTTGCATCTGGAGGCGTACGCGAGTGCGCGCGGCCCATCAGTGCGGTCATACAGTCGGAGCTAAAAGCCTTGACTGCTGAGAGGATGGGGCGTACATCCACAGAATGCTTATAAATGTTGTATTCCTTGTCATCCTTTGAGACAATACCTCAGCTTTGTTCTCTTCCATAGTGCTTTGTTTGTTTGTTATTGTGAGTCAGAGGGAGAAAGCGCACGAGCGAGAGAGCGAGCGAGCGAGCGGGAGGGAGGGAGCTATTTGCATTTAATTCAGTGTTGATAAAGTTGTACGAACAGACAGCAGTTCAAAGAGAGCCGGCTTGGACATTTTGAATGTGCCAGATCTGACAGACTGCTCTAAAAACAACAGATTATGTAAAAACCGTTGTGTCTCTCTGTTATTACCCCGCCTCGATGAATCCCGGGCCCTGTTCTTTGTACGTTGTTTAATACATCCAAGATAATACGCCAGATTCTGCTAATCGTACTAATTCCTCTCTGGCTAGTTTGGTTCTTCAATCACACATGCAGATTTGATTAGAATAGCTGAACTGAGCTGCCATAGATAATTGCGTATTCTTGTGTTTACTGGGAAAGGCATATGTATGGAAATGATAATGAGCAATGCGGCAAAATGTGCTGACATAATATACATTTGAAATATATGTAGAAATGTGTTTGCAATTGTTTGAACTATACTTTTATAAATTTACATAATATACTACCATTCAAAGGTTCGGTGTCAGTTGTAATTTTTAAAGAAATACTTTAAGGAATACTTTTATTGCATATTAATGCATTAAACTGATCAAAAGCGACAGATTTTCACATTGTTACAAAAAAGTTTCAAATTAATGTTGTTTTCAAAATTGATAATAAGAAATGTTTCTTGAGCACCAAAACAGCATATTAGAATGACTTCTGAAGAATCATGTGAAACTTCTGAATAATAATAACAGTAATGCCATCTTACTGTTTTTTTTTTTTTTTTTACTACTGTATTTTTGAACAAACAATTGCAGCCTTGGCAAGAAACTTTTTTTTTTTTTTTTTATACTGCATTTTTCAACAACTTTTCTTTTTTTGGGAGAAACATTTCAACAATCTTCTGACCCCAAGCTTCTTTTTTTGCTCAATAATAAATAGAGCAATACAATTTATGTAAAGAGAGATAATAATAAAAGTTTAGTTTAATTTAAAAAACAAAAAGAAAGCATCAATTCAAGCAGAAGGAAGAATTTAGAATTTCTAGACCTTAAAAGAGCCATAAAACACTGCCAAAACAGCCGAAATGAGGAGATGGAGCTGGCAGAAAGTTGCAGATTAATTAAATTTGTAAGTGTTTACCTGTTACATTGTTTCTTTTGAAAATCAAGATACATTCACAAGGGACAGGTATACTTTTCTAAAGTCACGGCAGATAACTCTTAACTCTATAAGCCAAGATCTAATCTTGTTTACAATTACAGCCTGCTCCCACACTTTAAGGTTTGAGTTTATGGACATGTTGCCATCAAGACAACTCAGAGATAAGCTTCAAAGAAAAGAGCAATCCAGGATCATGTCAAATCTTCAGTTATATCAAGATAACCCTGTAATCCATGTCAAAAGAACTGATTTGCACCATTCTCCCCCGCCACACCTCATCAAGCACCCATCAACCCAACTCAAACAAACCTGTTCTATGATGCTTTAATTACAAAACTGTTATCACTAACTGGAAAAAAAATACTATTGCATTCTTATGATCATGGTAATACCATGTTTTTTTTTTTGTTTTTTTTGTCTTCTTCTAATTCGTCCAATTATCTGCATAAATCCCCCGAATAAATGTAGTTTAGAAAGTATGTACTCACCTCAGTTAAAGGCTGTTCCATAGAGAACTTTATATATCATCTTAGCAACATATTTTTATATCCTGTTACATCAGTCATTCTGGCACTCCTACAGAGAACAATGGGTAATATTTATGTGACATTTAAGCATTTGATTAACTCTTGATGAATTACAAGGAGAGGTTCATATTAATTTCAGCCCTTTTTGTTCTTTTGTCTTCACCCATGATCTAAAACTGCTTTAGAATCCAGACTGGTTCTGACTTGTGATTCATTTTGATCCCAAGCACCTTCGCTGATGTGCCACAGTAACAACTCTCAGACAAAATCAGACAGATGCAGTCCACTGCAGACCCTGAGGGGGCTTGATGAGGAGGAGGAAGTTGTGATTGAAACTTGTCGGAGAGATTTGAGTAGCGTCGCTATCGAATGTGAAAAAACAGGCTTGGAGAAAGAGTGAGGGACTGATCCCGCAGATATGAAGAACTGAAAAATCTGTGCTGTTCTTCACACTTCTGCTCGAAGCACATCTCTTTATCACTACATGCAACGTAATCCCAATCTCACTTAACACAGGACAAGTTTCATTTTCAGGCAAGCATAGGTTCATGTGAATCACAACATGGGTTAAGCCCCACATTTTATGGTATTTTAATTCAAATGTGATAGTAACAGCAATCAAATTCTCCACAAGTATTGTTCATATATATATAGTGCTGCTTGAAAGTTTGTGAACCCTTAACAATTTTCTATATTTCTACATAAATATGACCCAAAACATCATCAGAAAACCTGAAAGTAGACAAAGAGAACCCAATCAAACAAATGAGACATAAATATTGTCAAACATATTTTATTTATTGAGAAAAAATGATCCACTGTTACATATCTGTGCACTGCAAAAGTATGCAAATCGTTGCTTTCAGTATCTGGTGTTACCTCATTTTTCAGCAATAACTGCAGGTAAAGTTTCTTTCAACTGCTGATCAGTCCTGCACAACATCTTGTAAGACTTTCAGCCCATTCCTCAGTTCAGAACCACTTCAACTCTGTGATGTTGGTGGGTTTCCTCCTTTGAACTGCTTGCTTCAGCTCCTTCCACAACATTTCAATTGGATTAAGGTCCAGACATTGACTTGGCCATTCCAAAACATTAACTTTGTTCTTCTTTAACCATTGTTTGGTAAATCGACTTGAATGCTTGGGGTCGTTGTCTTGCTGCATGGCCCACTTTCTCTTGAGACTCAGTTCTAGGACAGATGTCCTGATATTTTCCTTTAGAATTTGCTGGTATAATTCAGAATTCATTGTTCAATCAATGATGGCAAGTCGATCTGGCCCAGATGCAGCAAAAAAGGCCCAAACCATGATACTACCATCACGTTTCACAGATGGGATAGGTTTCTTATGCTGGAATGCAGTGTATTTTCTTTTTTTTCCAAACGAAACGCTTCTCATTTAAAACAAAAAGTTATATTTCGGTCTCATTTGTCCACAAAACATTTCTCCAATAGCCCTCTGGCTTGTCCACATGATCTTTAGCAAACTGCAAATGGGCAGCAATTCTTTTTGGAGAGCAGTGGCTTTCTTCTTGCAACTCTGTCATGCACACCTTGGTTGTTCAGTGTTCTCCTGATGATGAACTCATGAACATTAACATTAGCCAATGTGAGAAAGGCCTTTAGTTGCTTAGAAGTTACCCTGGGTTCCTTTGCAACCTCGTGGACTATTAGACATCTTGCTTTTGGAGTGATCTTTGTTGGTGGACCACTTTTGGGTAGGGTAACAGTGGTCTTGAATTTCCTCCATTTGTACACAATCTGTCTGACTGTGGATTTGTGGAGTCCAAACACTTTAGAGACAGTTTTGTGACCTTTTCCAGCCTGATGAGCAACAGCAACTCTTTTTCTGAGGTCCTCAGAGACCTCCTTTGTTCGTGCCATGATTCACTTCCACAAACATGATCAAACTTTGATAGATCCCTGTTCTTTAAATTAAACAGGGCAGGCAATGACACCTGATAGTCATCCCACTGTTTGAAAACACAGATCTACTCTAATTTCACCTTCAAATTACCAGCTAATCCTAGAGATTCACATATTTTGCAATGCACAGATATGTAACAATGGATCATTTTTCTCAATAAATAAATGACAAAGATTTTTTATTTTTTTGTCTCATTTGTTTGATTGGGTTCTCTTTGTCTACTTTCAGGACTTGTGCGAAAATCTGATAATGTTTTGGGTCATATTTATGCAGAAAATTGTAAAGGGTTCACAAACTTTCAAGCAGCAGCACTGTATATATATATATATATATATATATATATATATATATATATATATATATAAAATACAATTTATTCCTCTGATGCCAAGGCTGAATTTTCAACAGGCATTGTTCCAGTCTTAAGTGTCACATGATCCTTCAGAAATCATTCTAATATGCTGATATGGTGCTCAGTAAACATTTCTCATCATTAAAAGAACTACTTTATATTTTTGTGGAAACTTTTTGTGGAAACTTTTTTCAGAACAGCATTTACTGGAAATAGAAATATTTTGCTGCATTACAAATATGTTTAATGTTACATTTGATTTCATGTATCCTGTTTTTTTTTTGTTTTAGTTTCTGCTCTTTTCCTCATAACAATTCACAGTGCCTACATTTGTCAAGCTGCAGTAAAAACAAAAAATAGATAAAACATAAAAGTGGTCAATATTACTCCTGCACTATGTATAGATTTTTTGTAAGGAACAGGCTGAAATTAAGGACATTATTCATTGCAAGTCTCTTGCAAATCTCATTATTTAACATTTTAAACCAGACACATATGACTAAACATGAACAACTGACTGTGAAAACCATAAGCTTTTTCTAATTACGAAAAGGACATTTGAGAAATTGACACTTTGTGCAGCTGAACATTGGGTGGTATTTACAGTAGGTTATTACTGAGCGTAGTGAGAAAACATAACTTTACCAGAATATGATGCAATTAGACAATGTCCAGGCGATGGAACCCATGCTGACAGGATGTGAGACAAGATACAGGCTTATGGTCTAGGGACTGAATTGGTCTAAGAAAGATAATATTACAAATCTGTGTGTGTGTGTGGTAAATGTCAAGAGCATGATAAGCTGTTCTTTGAGCAGATGGATCTGACAGAGCTACTGAAGGTGTGAAACACACTCCCTCAGCCTTGTCAGCCTATTTACACACACACACACACACACACACACACACACACACACACGCACGCAAACACACTAACACATTTAAATGTCGCACAGAAGCCAATTATATGAGACATGGTGATAGTTACATTCTAAAACTGACAGTTTATTGGACAGACAATCTGTCATCATCACGTATGAGTGCATGTACGTATTTAAGTTTTTTTTTTTTTTTTTAAACCTTGTTTAAAACAGACATCATAGCCTGTTATGGTTATGCACACTGAGCGTTACAAAAAAATAGATTTAATGTCAAATTGCATATGCAGCATTTGTCTGATTTGCTGTCTTCTCTTCAACTTTGATCTTTCATGTACCAAGATAAGTACTTTTTTTCCCCGTATGTCTTAATATACGTATACACATTTCAGAAGCTGAAGTGCGTGTATGTGTGTGTGTATTTCTGGCATGCAGTGGTCAGGGAAGAGGGAGAGGATTGTTAAATATTAATCCTGAGGTTTGTTTTGAGGTCTGTGGTGGCAGCTGGATGTCTCCAGTGTGTGTGTGGGTGAGAGTGTGTGTGAGCTCTTTTTCTATTTGTGTGTATATCGTGTGTGTCTGTTTGCGGTGTACGCACGCTCCTTTTTGCTGATGTATTGGTGATTCCGAGAAGTAAGTGGCGCCAAGATGGATTTGGTTCAATATGATGGAGTAAACTGATAACGTCTAGGGGCAGGTGTGTGTGTGTGGGACATAAACACACAGCTAATATCATTTATATTATACTTATTACACATGCACATGTATTATAAATACAACTTTAGACTGAAATAACATGATCAGTGACTCTGGAGAGAGAGAAAAAAAAAAAACAAACTCTAAAGTGACACGAAAATCAGAAAATGGTCAGCCTACTTTCTCGAACACCAAACAGCATTTATATCTTTACTGTATGGTCTCAGGGTTGGCAAAGTGCATGATTCCGCACATATATGCCCACATGAACAGTCTGTGGAAAGGGCATGCCCTAATGTTCCCTAAGCTACCAAGGCTGAAACGAATGAGCTAATTTATCTACTGTTAATGCTTGGCCATTTATAGATTTTAATGAAATCATAATTGCCAGATTAATACATGTTTCACTTTCAACAGGGACAAAAGTAATAGAGACGAAACATAAAATTATTTTACCTGCATATTCATCACTCCCATTGGTTTCTGTGGCGATAAAGTTTAAAATTAGACCCCCGTTAAGAGATGTCTGTGACGGATGGTGCGGCATGACAGTACTAATTAAAGTGAGTTATCTGTGCATTTTATTTCTGGGCGTGAGAGAGATTGTTTTATTTTAAAAAA
>JAFVLL020031995.1:19886-49875 GCA_021397915.2 Tor tambroides | reverse complement strand
GTATGTTGTCAGGGCCAGCAGCCTTTCGTGGGTTAATCCTGGATAGGGTCTTCCTTACATCGGCTGGAGAGAGACAGAGTACCTGGTCGTTTGGAGATGTGAGTATTTTCTGTGCAGGTGTGTTGTTCTGTATCTCAAATCGTGAGTAGAAGTGGTTGAGTGCATCTGGTAAGGATGTGCCACTGGCCTGTGGCGGGGGCTTGTAGTCAGTGATGGTCTGATTGGCTTGCCACAGGGTCCGAGTGTCTTTACTAGTTCAACAGTTAAACTCATAAAAAAAATCTTTGACAGTACAGTAAATGCATATTAATGCATATCTTTGAAAAATATGAAATTTAATTAATGAATTTAGAATCAATTAATTTGAGTAATTTAAATCATACTTCATGTCTTTTTTTTTAAACAAATTGTTTAATTCTGAGATTCAGCTTTGAGATTATCACCTACTTTCACCTACTATTTACTTAAAAGAGAGGGGAAAAGATCTTTACAATGACAGTGTGAAGGTTTAATGTTCTTCTGTCATGTATTTAGAAAAATTATGGCCAAAGTCCATAAATCAAGGGACTGCAATAGAAAATTATCCTTTGGCTAGCTCTGGTACATTCCATTAAATGGATACATTTGTTTAATATTGTACATGGTCCCTTCCAAATAAATAATTTTTTCTCTTTTAGGTTAAAGCGCTTCACCCCGGTAAGAAGCCTGTATTGGTTCTGCCTGTGGCACAAAAGCTCAGCAAAGAGCAAATTGCAGTTCTCAATGCAGTCTTGAGTGGCAAGAATGTGTTTTTCACAGGCAGTGCAGGTATTTTTTTTAACTATTTATTTATTCATAGCCACATATGATTTTTATATAAAGCTCTGTTATTTCGTGGCATTTTAAACATCATTGCTCATGGCTTTATTTAGGTACAGGAAAGTCCTTCTTGCTCAAAAGGATTATAGGCTCTCTGCCTCCAAAAAGCACGTATGCAGCAGCAAGCACTGGTGTTGCGGTTTGTCTCACAGGAGGGACCACCCTGCACAGTTTTGCAGGTTAGAAAATATTTACAAGTCTGACTATCAATTCTAGTGCAGTGCTTTCTCCAGTTCTCTGGAATGGGTCAGTAATTTTAATGTTTTCACTCATATCTCTGAAAAAATACAACTGCCAACAAATGCAGACATGTTACACGTGTTTATTAGGAAAGCTCTTCCTATATAATTAATGATGGCAAATGTTTTATAAAATGGGAAGTATCCTTTCACCCCAAAACAAACAATAATCATAGGTGACCGGGGTTTTTATTGTACTGTTTACACACTACAGAGTCACTTTCCTGAAGCGTCATATGATCAACACATTTCTCAAATCTATAAAAAGACTTGTGCTGTTGTGTTTGATTTATTTTTGTTTTTCTTGTTATCAGGTATTGGTTCCGGCTCTGCTCCTCTTGAACAATGTATTGAGCTTGCTCAGCGTCCTGGGGTGCTGCAGCACTGGACATCTTGCAAACACCTCGTTATTGATGAGATTTCAATGGTGGAAGCAGAGTTCTTTGACAAACTGGAAGCTGTAGCCAGGTGAACTCACACTCTAAACTCTGTTCATGATACTGGTTTATTCCAGTACACTTAATTTTCCACATGGGTAAAATTCAATTTAACATCAATTAATGTGGTGATAAAGGTTATTTTTTGTTAACGGTTTAGTAATTTCATTTAACATGATTAGTTTCATCTGATTTTGTCATTCTGGATTTTCTCCTAACGAACACCAGATGGCAAATGAATATTTGAATGTGATTTGGATCAGACTTCGAATAGCAATTGAATTCAAACCAATCCATCATCAGTTCTCAAAAATCCCAGTCTAGTACATGTTTGTGAATGCTCACCTGTACTGAAGGAGAGCAACAATGCAAAATCTTTCAGTATTAGACCAAGTTGTATTATTAGACAAGTGGCATCTGTATTATAATTCTAGATCCATCAGAAGATCCACTGACCCGTTTGGAGGGATTCAACTGATAGTGTGTGGAGACTTTCTTCAACTTCCACCTGTGACAAAAGGAAAGGATAAAGCAAACTTTTGTTTTCAGGTACTACTCTCCTCATTTAAGGCCCATTCACACCAAGAATGATAACTATAACTATATTAGTTCACACACCAACAAACGATAATGTTCTGTTTGTTATAAGCAGGTGCTGCAGTTACGTTATAGCTGCCACTTCAAATGCTGGCACTCTTTGGCTGTCAATGATTTTATTGTTCATCAGCTTTTCGTTTTGATTCCGATATTGTTCCTCTGTGGCATTGTTATACTTACCTTTTCTTATAGAATTATAATCATAGTTATCAACCTTATCGTGAACTAGCATTTAGGCATTAATGCTTGTCCAGTTCAGCCTGTTCAATCCAAATAAAAATTTTTTTACTCGCCCTCATCTTCCAAACACAAGACTTTCCTTCATCTTTAAAATGCAAATGAACTTCTTTTTCATTGCTAGTCCTTTCCACCAAAACTTTGATGCTTCAAAAATGTCATCAAGAAATCATAAAAGCAAGCCATATGAATCAAGTGTTTTAATCCAAATCTTCTGAAGAGAATGGATCACTTTGAACAGATTTAATTTAAGCATATATTCACATAAACATCACCTACATAGAGATTCATATGGATTTCTTTTAAGAACATTCTAAAGCATCAGAGTTTTGGTGAAATGGAGTGAAATCTCTCAGGCTTTGAGCTTTAATTGAAAATCTGTTTTTGAAGATAAGTTTCATGGATTTGGATTGTGAGTAAATCATGAAACTTTTTGTTTTCAAACAATTTGTAATGTGAAATTCAACAAAATATAAAATGCTGGTTTTGTTCATTTCTTTGTCTATAGTTACATTTTTGAGTGTCTCCTGTCTGCGTTTCTAAGAATAAGATAAGTCCATTTTTGCCTGCAGTCGAGAAGCTGGCGGAAGTATATTCATATGAACATGGAGCTGATGGAGGTGCGCAGACAAACAGATAAGGCCTTCATCTCTCTCTCCTCCAGGCTGTGAGAGTGGGTAGGTACTGAGTTCTCATCTCATCCACAGTTCAATGCAGTGAGTCACTGGCTCTGAGAGTTATTGGGATAAAGTCCATGTGGTTCTGGGTCAGGGTTGTTTTCTACAACCTAAGGTGGTTCTTGTAGGAGGGATTTGAATTTTTATAGGTATTGTAGTAGGGAACTTTCAAGCTTCATCTTGTAATCAATGAAGATGTCAATTGATTCAGCTGATAATCTTGATTGGTCCGATTCTGTAGAGTCACAGAGGAAGTTACTGCACAGCTACTGAGAAGCGCCTATCACAGCATCGAGAGGGATGGTATCCTAGCAACCAGGCTGTGCACACACAAGGATGATGTGGAGCTCACTAATGAGAATAAACTCAAACAGTTACCAGGTTGGTCATACAGAAATATCATTTCAAACTGGAGATGTGTGCAATGCAATTTTTGGTTTGCTGGTCGCATCAGGTGGTTCTGATACCTCTGTCAGTGTTGTGATGTGAATGGTATTGAGTGAGATCCCCGAAACGGAAATAATTATTAGAAATCTACTTTCTTATTCTTAAGTGACAACAAAGCACTAGAAACTACCTACAGTATGACAATGTATTGGAGTACATTTATTTAGTTTTAAAAATGTATCTCCACAAACCAGTTGTAATGTCAAACCAGATGTAAATTACACTTCACATTTCTGAGTCTCTTAACGGTTTCCTTTGCAGGGGTTATGCGAGTGTTTGAGGCTGTGGATAGTGACCCTATGCTGTTTCAGACCATTGACGCACAGAGTCCAGTGAGTCGGCTGTTACAGCTGAAAGTGGGAGCTCAGGTAAGTGTTCCCCCACACCCCTACTGGCAACCATTTGGTCTTGATTTGTAATGTCAAATGTTGCAAGAACCTTTTTGTTTCTTCAGGTCATGCTCACTAAAAACCTGGATGTCCAGAGGGATCTAGTGAATGGAGCCAGAGGAGTAGTGGTTGACTTTCAGCCAGGCAATCAAGGTACGACTGACTGTGAGACGGTGACTAGCGCGTCCCCTAACACATCTTATTTTACTTTCTGTCACTTTCCATCACGCTGTCTTCATGAAAATAGATAAATAAATGGGTAAATCTCAAAAAAAGAATATGTTGAGGTTGTATGTTAGCACAAAATCAGAAGGAGCTATTGTGTAAAATAATTGAAAGCCTATCTTTAGGACCATTTAGACTATTTTATTTGTGACATCATGCTATTGGAATGTAATTAGCTATTAGATGTAATGTAGTAATTTATGCTGATTTTAATAAAACACTGTCTGTAGTACAAATACAAAATACTAGCGCTTTTTTTTTTTTTTTAACGCATCAATTTAAAGCTTGTTTTTCTTTTATTTGAGGTAAGTTATTTATTTATGTTTTAATTGGACGTGAAATAAGACCTGAATGTTACAAAAGATATCCGTTTCAGATAAATGCTGTTCTTTTGAGTCCAAAAATATTATGCGGCACAACTGTTTTCAGCATTAATAAATTGTACTTGAGCAGCAAATCAGCATATTAGAATGATTTCTGAAGGATCACATGACACTGAAGACTTGAGTAATGGCTGCTAAAAATCAAATTTTTATAGTATTTCGCAATATTACGGTTTAATTTAAAAAAATATATATGTATTTTAAAAAATGTAAAGAGCAAGAGACAAATTTTACAGACCCCATTTACTTTTTTACTTTTTTTTTTTTTTTTTTAAATATATTACAGTAGAATGAGAATTAGGGGTTTTCAGTGCAATTTTTTTGACATGTTGTTCACTGAGTTCATGAGATTTGCCCAAATATCACTCATTAATTTCTGTTCCTAGCTAGTTAAAGAGCACCAGCATTCAAAAGATATAAACATCCTGTGGTGAGATGTTGTGACACCATCATTTGTGACCACCCCTCCCCTTGTAGGTCTCCCTCGGGTGCGATTCCTTTGCGGGGCTGTTGAGGTAATAAAGAGAGAGCGATGGACATTTAAAGCGTCAGGGGGGCTGTACCTGAACCGACAGCAGCTGCCACTCAAACTGGCCTGGGCCATTTCAATCCACAAGAGTCAGGTGAGCTCTGATCTCATGTCCCACCACGAGTCATTCTGCATAGGTAGTAAGCTACTCAGTCAAACCTGCATCAACTGACTGTATAGAATGAAATATAATTTTACAAAATTGTGCCGTTGATCTCGTACTATTTTGAGCCCCAGAGGAAATTATCATGTGATTTCATTGAAAATGCTATCAAAATAAAATGACTTGGCTCAGGAAGAGTGTGTTATCTATCTGTGAACAGATGCTCAGGGCTATGGTTCTGGTTTGTTTTGACTCATTAACTAGTCCCCATGTTTACCCATCTTTTCTGACTATGTGCCTTCTGCACTGATGAACTGTCAAAGTAATCGCTGTTTAGCTCATCAGCTGTCTGGAAAATGTTTGAGAAACATTGCGCATATGTCCCAATGCTCAGTAGAGGAACTGATGGAAAATATTAAATCAATTCCTCATAACCATGTGTGTCTAAATCTTTCCATTGTAATATCCCACAGTGACTTGATTTGGTTTTAACACTGTAATTGTCCTAAAAAAAGAATTTTATTAAAGGGATAGTTCACCCCAAAATTTAAAATTGTTTACTCACCCTTATGTTTAAATTTTTTAATTTTTTATTACCCCCCCCCCCCCGTGGAAAGGAAATGGAAGATATTTTTAATGTAACCAAACCATTTCAGTTCCCATTGACTCTTTCAATTGTATGTATAAGAAAAATACAAGGGAAGTCACTGGGAATTGAAACAATTTGGTTACTAACATTGTTTACAATATATTAAGTAAAAAGAAAAGTGAAAAGAAGAAAAAAAAAAAAAGGGGGGGGGGGTGGAGTTTAACTTTTAATTTGGAGACTAAAATAATTTGGCAAAAGGTTAGTCACTTCTGATGTTTCATAATATCATAAAATATATATCTTATAACAACTGTGGTGTTCTATTGTTGGTAAATTAATGGTTTATATCTTCAAGCTACAATTTTAGTTTAGTTCAATCATGACCATTGTCATCAAAGCCATGCATGGGTAAGGCCAGGGAGCGCAGCGATGCAACTAAAAACCAAAACAAGACCATCTGCTAAACATCCCCCAACCATCAAATTGACTATTGAGTGCCAAATGAATAAGTCAAAATTTGGTCCAGTCTTTTAGCTAGAGCAGCGTTTCCCAACCCTGTTCCTGGAGGCACACCAACAGTGCACATTTTGGATGTCTCCCTTATGTGACCAATATATTTCTGGTCTGGAGTCTCTACTAACGAGCTGATTCAGGTGTGTTTGATTAGGAAAAGTTGGAGCTAGAGCACTAATTATCTACTGCAGCGGTTCCCAATTCCAGTCCACGTGCGTGAACTGTGTTCCGATTGATATGATCCCTACACAGTGTTCACTGCTCCCTACAACCTGAGCAGAGGAAATCCGTTGAAGTTTACTTCACTTCGGAACATTCATTCACGGATTTCCGCTGCACAGCATCTTCACACACAGATGAAACTTACTAGAGAACTGTGAAGTGACATATATTATACCTCTGTAAATAAATACTATTTAAATTAATGTCTCGCACACTTTAATGCCCTTTGTATATAACACATACGCTCGATTCGAACTGGAATCATGGCTCAATATCCGATGATGTCCACTTCGCAGGGCACATACGGTCAAATAGAACAAACGTTGTATGTGATAAGAGATACATACGAAATATGCAGAGCGGGGAGGCGCGAGGACTGGAATTGGGAACCGCTGATCTACTGATGAACATACACCTTTAGCACAGGGATGTCCAATCCTGTTCCTAAAGGGCCAATGTCCTGCAGAGTTTATCTCCAACCCCAATTAAACGCCTGAATCAACTAATCAAGGTCTTCCTAGGCATACTAGAAACTTCTAGGCAGGTGTTCTGAGGCAAGTTGGAGCTAAACTCTGCAAGACACCGGCCCTCCAGGACCAAGTTTGGACACCCCTGCTTCAGCAGCATCATAGCTTAAATTAACAATTTGCTAGCTTGAACAACCAGCCTGTTTGCTTTGTGTCTTGGTTAGCTTTGACAGTGAGAGAGCCTGGTTCCAATACCAGCATGTTTATTTTAAAAAATCAAATTTCTATGAGAGACCAGTGATTATTGAATGAAATCCATGGCTGCTATCTTGATTGTTTGGTGTGTTTAGGGCATGACTCTGGATTGTGTGGAGATCTCTTTGGCATGTGTGTTTGAGAGCGGCCAGGCTTATGTTGTTCTGTCACGGGCCCGGAGTCTGGAAGGCCTGCGTGTGATGGACTTTGATCCGTGAGTAGTGCAGGCCAACCAGGATGTGCTGCTATTTTATAAGAGACTGAGGAAAGAGAGGCTCCTCATGCAGGTCAGTCCGCCCTGGACAATCACTCTGTTCCTCAGATGAATACCGTTTTCTGTGTTAGACCAGACTGGCACAATTTAAAAGATGAATCTAAATGATTTTAGATTGGCTAATAAAAGTCCCCCAGGAATCTCAAATTATTGGATGATCTTACAGTAGTCGTCAGAATTGAAATTGCCCAATTTCTTCAAGGTTTAGGAAGTTTATTATAGGTCTCTGATTGTAATTTCTTTTTCTTCCCCCAGTCCTCAATGAATGACTTTGTTGGACAGAGCAATAAGGAGAATTCCCCTTGGTGAGGTGGTGATGTGAAGCTCTCATTTCCATATGCAATGTGTGCATGAATGCATTAGGAACATGAAGTCATTTTAATTCAGTTAGCGTTTCATACTGGGTAAATTGATACCCCGCTTTTTCAACGGAGCGATTATTTTTATAAATATTGTCTAAACCCTGTTTTATGTAACCATGTATTTCTTTTAACAAAGTTTCTATGGTTTTATACATATTGGTTTATGAAAGTATCAGTTTTACATGCTTTTTATATTAGCAAATTTTTAATCAGTGCCTTTTGCTTGTGGCAGTGGTTTTCTAATCATAAGTGAAATGTGTGTTCCTATATTTTTAATTTGGTTTGGTATGTTTAGTTGAATATTCTGGTTCATTGAGTTTAGATGTATGCAGTTACAGGATGTTGGATACAACATTACACTGAAAAAAGTACAAATATTTCCCCCTTCATCAGCTTCAGTGAGATGCTTTTAAAAAAATCTTGTTAAATATCTATAAATCATTATCCTTGGAAAAATATACAATTAATAATCCAGTGTCCATACAGGTTCATTACTGGTTCAATCAAATATAGAATACACTTTCATGGGCTGTTTTTAGTAACTCGCAGCACTGTTGTAGCAAAATCCAAACAAGGATTGTCTTTTTATATCAAAAGGCCAAAGCTATATTACTTTCTCGTAGTGACAAAAGATTTTAACTTTAAAGCAAGTGGAAACTAGCAACAACTACTGTGTGTGCACTTGGATGGGTTAAATGCAGAGCACAAATTCCAAGTAGTTTAGTGCTCTCTCAACCCTTAATACCACGACTGAGGTGAGACCCTTGAGCAAGGCACCGAATCCCCAACTGCTCCCCGGGCGCCGCAGCATTGGCTGCCCACTGCTCCAGGTGTATGTTCACTACTGTGTGTGCACTTGGATGGGTTAAATGCAGAGCACAAATTCCAAGTATGGGTCACCATACTTGGCCACACCACTTCCCTTTCCCTTTCCCTAAAAATGCAATGTCTACTGCCACCCTGTGAGACTGTGTGTAATTGCAATTACGCATCACCAAAAAAAAATTAAAAATTCGCGCACATTCACCTGCTTTATTTCCAGCAAATTTCTTAACATGTAAACATTTGTATGAACATAAAAAGATTCAGCAAATGAGAAACAAACTGAACAAGTTTCACAGGCATTTGATAAGTAGAAATTGAGTAAGACTGAATAAAGGGGTAGATGTAAAAATTAGCAGACAGTATCTGGACAACTTTCTTCTGGTGTTTTTGTGAGGAAGAGGCATCTTGAACAATTGTGTGTACTAGCTGTACATGTGCAACACAATTGCAAGTTTTAAGTCTCTGGTGATGCTGTACATTTACATACACATCTGCAGCTGTAGATACTCCACTGAAAATGCAGTATGACACGGTCTCAGAGGGGCTTCCATAGACATAATAAATAATATGTCTAGGGGGGCTTCATTTAACTGAACTGAAGAGCTCGTTTTTGGGGTCGACAGTTTATAAAAACGTAGTTTTGGGGGGTTTTTTTGCTTGTTTAATGTCAGTGCTGCCAACTCTCACGCTTTCGCCGTGTGACACACGGTTTTGCCTGTTTTTTTACACTTTCACCCGCATCGAGAAATTACTCACCATAAAAAAAAAACGATCTTGGGCCGAGACTCGTTCGTTCCTTTTCAAACTCCCCGGTATGGCGTTATTTTACTGCCAAATGTCGAGAGCGCATTTTTGTAGCGCGAAAGTAGATTAATATAATGCGCGAGCGCGAATCTCCCCGCTCGCACGCGGATTTCCTTTGCTCTCGCACAAAACCGGATGCGCGCTCTCGGATATGCTGCTCTCGCGCAGAGAGAGTGCGTGCACTTAAAACGTGTCTCTCCTCTCGCTCAAGTGTGCGTGTGCGCGCTCAAACTTTGTCCTGTGCACTCGCACATCTCTCCGTGCTCTTGCGCTAGATATTCATTCTTTTCACACCTGGATTAAACGTCAAAAGTTATCAACCAATCAGATTTTTCTACGACTGACCCGATGAAAATACTAGGCCTACGTGAAGAGGGAACTGATCCTGGAATTTCTCTACAATTTAATAATATTTAGTCATATTAATCAAATGTATATTAGAAATGGCTAGGAATCGGGTGCTTGGATGATTTATATATATATATATATATATATAAAACCTAGTTTGTCTAATCCTTTGGTCAAACCCCTCTGAGCGATTTATCTAAACAAACAAGTTCATGTGGCCATACATGTATTGTGTACTTGGGATGAAATATATATATATATATATATATATATGAAGATTAATTATTTTTGCACCTGAATTAAACGTTGTCAAAAGTTATCATTATGCACTTTTAAAAAATATCTTGAAACAGATTTCTTCATTAGGGCCTTTCCTTAATTTTTTTTTATTGTTGCATTTTTGTTTTAACACACTGGTTATTGTAGGCTACTTTGTTTTACTTTATATCTTTTATGTTTGTATTTTGTTCTTTTCTGTGAAATATTTTGACAATCAAAGAAGGATCTTTCATTTCTTTCCAGTTTAATAATATTTAGCAATGTTAATCAAATGTATATTTGAAATGGCTAGAAATTAGGTGCTTGGATGATTTGTAACTATGGTTGGTCAAACCCCTCGATTTATCTAAAAACAGCCCATGGCTCTAAAGACTTCATATAAAAGCTCAATGTTATGTCATATTATGTCAGATACCTCAACTGAATTTAAAATCATTGCAATAAATTCTCAGTTGTTGGCAATAGAAAGTAACAATTCCTATCAAACAACATCAAATGCAAAAATAGTTGTAAACGATGATATCATAACACACTAAATGCTCTGATAGAATCGCTGTTTGGACATTTATTGGGAGTTTTTTATTTATCTATTTATTTTTTTTAAATCCAGTTTTTGTTTTCAGTTCTGATTTTAGTTAGATTTTCTTTTCATGAAAACTCACTTCATATTAGCAACACATTCAATGGCACTCTCCTCTAAAACAGTGAATATACAGTTATATGACAGTTATAGGTAATGACACTGTCTGCAAATGCATTAAACCCATAGAATATAATGTAGTGATGTTATGACAAATATGATAAATTCATTATAGTGTTATATTTGGTCTCCACATCTTAAGTAGGCTATTTATGGAATAGTGCATCTGACCCTAGTTCTGTCTTAATTCAGAAGATATATTTATTTCAACCCAAGTACACAATACATGTATGGCCACATGAACTTTAAGAATCATATACTTTTTTGTTTGTTTGTTTAGATAAATCGCTCAGAGGGGTTTGACCAAACGATTAGACAAACTAGGTTTTTTTTATATATATATATATATATAAATCATCCAAGCACCCGATTCCTAGCCATTTCTAATATACATTTGATTAATATGACTAAATATTATTAAATTGTAGAGAAATTCCAGGATCAGTTCCCTCTTCACGTAGGCCTAGTATTTTCATCGGGTCAGTCGTAGAAAAATCTGATTGGTTGATAACTTTTGACGTTTAATCCAGGTGTGAAAAGAATTAATATCTAGCGCAAGAGCATGGAGAGATGTGCGAGTGCACAGGACAAAGTTTGAGCGCGCACACGCACACTTGAGCGAGAGGAGAGACACGTTTTAAGTGCACGCTACTCTCTCTGCGCGAGAGCAGCATATCCGAGAGCGCGCATCCGGTTTTGTGCGAGAGCAAAGGAAATCCGCGTGCGAGCGGGGAGATTCGCGCTCGCGCATTATATTAATCTACTTTCGCGCTACAAAAATGCGCTCTCGACATTTGGCAGTAAAATAACGCCATAGTGTTGTCCCATGCAAACGCAGATGCTGAGAGGGTGTTTTCAGTTGTGGGACTGAACAAAACCAAGAGAAGAAACAGCCAGGCACGTGCAGTGGGAGTGGGGGTGGGGGTGGGGGTGGGGTGGGGGGGGGGGCTTGTGGGTGCTTGAGCACCTGCCCCTTTTCCCCTTGATGCCCAAAGCACCCTTTTGTCAAGGCAATTATTATTAATTTTTTTGTAATTAAACACCCTTTTGTGAAGGCCTGCCCAATTTAACTATTAGTAAAATTAATTAATAATAATTTAGCAGTAAATAGAATTATCCGGAACAATCACGTTCAGACAACTTTAGGATGCCTTCAATAACGTCTGCGGCTGCCGGTAAGTGGAGTTCTCAGCGGAGGGGTGTGCTTGTAAACTTATATTATTGAATTATTATTTTACGAGAACGGCGTGAAGAGGTCATGCACAGCTGTTGTTGATATTGCTGTGTGTAGCCTGTGGAAGCAAGGTTAGCTGCAGCAAGGGGCTACAATATTTTTGTTCAGTGTTTTCCTAATGACAGTTTTATGATTGGTTTATAAAGGCCACTACGAACACCTTTTTCCCATTTTTATTACAGAATAATTCAGGAAATATATTTTATAGTTTCTATGCTAAATGATATGTCAATCAGTAGCTACTGCATTTTTCATATAGTTTATTTATTTATTACCTGAAGATAACTTGAAAAACACACATAAACCATATATTTTCGCAATCGTGTGTTTATTGTCTTCACGTTTCATCAGTAAAAACGTTTCTGCTTTTTATTCAGCTCAGCTACAGCAGCCGTGTGAGTTCGTCCATATTAGGGATTTCCTGCACGTCAAAAGTTTCTGCGCGAGAGCGCCCTCTGGCTTCCAGTATGAATGAAGCATGCACTGCACGAGAGTGTTCAGCTCTCCTGATATTCACATCTCCTCATTTTGGATACGAATAAAACGTCAGGTCATATCTTTTTTTAATTTAAATCTAGATTTAAATCTAGAAACCTCTGTGAAAACACCTGCTCGAGCTTGAATAAAGCGCGGGGGACGAATTTACATTTTATTAAAATTAATATTAAATATTAAAAATGCAGCTAACATAGTTCTGCACACAGCAATATAAATAAAGATGCTTGTTCTCTTTCGTTCTTGCTGTTTAATTGGGAAAAATTTAAAGCACATCGACATGTCTTGTCTTTTTTTATGTTATCTGACTAAAAACTATTAATACTTTGAACTATTATTATTACAGTATTTATTTAAAAAACGTAGAGTGCCTTAAAAACAATTATCACAACACTGGTAAAACAGGCTTATACTGATTTTCTCGTCCTCCGAATTATACTTATCAACCCTGTTTTTATAATCATTATCATTCAAAAAATGAATAAATTAAAAACAGAATTAGAATAGAATTCTATTTTAAATAAGACAGGAATATTTTTTTCTACAACAACAGTAGTGTTTACAACAGCAAAATCACCATACCCTGTAAACTCAATAACAACAACAACAATAATAATAATAATATCATTCCAGAGTAATTAAGAGGTGCAAAAAATGTCTTTAACATTTAAACTTAAAATGGTCTTTTCTGTTCAGTGTTTCTTTTTCAAACCTGCATCATGGCATTTGCTGCTGTATCAATACAGAAGCATCCATTTCGATGCACATATCAGCAAGGAGCACAGCCCTATTAAAAGCCGTGTTCCATGTGCCCCTATTATACTTAGAGCACCTGCCCCTCCAAAGGTCTCTGCACGGCCCTGGAAACAGCCTAGCATTGGATGGCACCCTGTCATCAATAATGACCATAAAGATGGCCAATCTGGGGCCCTGCTTCAAATGGGAGCCCCCCTCAGATATCATCAAGGCCTCCAAGAAGGCCACAGGCCAGTATAACCATGCCCACAGATCATAGACAAGGACTTTACCCAGCTTCTGATCTGCATCTGATACTGATTATGCCTCATTTTTAGTTATTTTTGTAATGCATTCATCTTGACTTGAAGCTCAGCTTGACTTGACTTGTTTTATTGCTTGAAAAAGTTGTACTGTTTAAGCACTTTATTTGTTGCACTTTATTTGTTTCTGATGGACCATGTGGTGGGAGGCTTTGAATGAAGAATAATGTCCCTCCCTAACTAATCTTGTGTTGTTTTTGGCTGAACATTAATCATCAAGTGCTCTTAAGAATACAATTATTCACAACATAGGCTAGGTTTCAGTTAAGAATTAGTTTAATACCATTCTAATCAAAATATCAATCAACCTACTTGGGTCAAATCTTAAACACTGGTCTATGAATAAGGCTTTATTGTGGTACATAGGCAGTCATTTAGGCACAACAATAGTTTTCTTGTTGAATGTTCAGCTCAAGACTAGAAGGCCCTACAAGTCATTATGCCGAACATGAATCAGAATAAGTTCAGGTATTGCACATCTTTAGCAGACCACCCAAAAATCCACTAGAATGCAGGAAATCACATCTGTAATCCAAATTTCCTGGGAGCAGGCCTTCAGCTATGTCTGCTTCACAGAATGTAACCAATATTGTCCATCTCCAGTAGGCTGCCCCTATCAACGGCTTTGGGCCTCCCCACAAACCACCAGAATGCGACAACATCAAATTAATTCCAATTCTCTGATATCTGAGCCACCAACTTGTGTGGATGCATGCGCGGCATAATTTTGATCACCCCTGACAAAATCTCACTCCAAGGTTTTTTGAAAAGTTGGCAGGTATGTTAATGTACACCTTGTCACATAGCAGTTTTTAGGCATTTTTCTGTTATAAATCAGAAATGACAAGGAGGCAGTTTCCCGCAACACAAAGTCAGATTAAGGTTTTCAGTTTATGACGCGTTGCGCTCTGTAAGTGCCCACAAAAAAATATTTCTGGAACGTTCTTCTTATAATAGTTTTAAAGACCCACATTATATCGTTAGTAACAATTTGTTGATTAAATAAAAAAAAAAAAATAACTTAAATATTTTTGTTTTATGTATTTACAAGAAATCACTTGTGTGCGAATATTATGAAACCGAGCTAATAACTGAAACCAGTATGTGAATTCAAGGATGGGATTATGCCACTTATTAGTGAAATTGCTTGGCTAAATGATTAATTAGATGATGTTTTTTTTTTTTTATATATATATATATATATATATATATATATATAAAATAGCTTTATATTACAGCGGATATACATAAAACATGATCGTGGAACCAATTAGTACAAAAACCACGGACGCTTTTTGATGCTACTCAAACATGGCAGCTTATGTATGCACGAGATTTTGTATAAACAAATTTAAAGACTCGATTAGATTTATTCAGCGACGGTATAGAGTTAAAATTAAATGGGTAAGTCATGAGGCTGTATTCATTTTCAAAATAATGAGAAATAAAAACAAAGTGTCAGAAATAGATAACATATGATATCGTGTTCCTCCTTGTATTAGGCAGCAACAAGGCCCAAGTTTCCAGCCACTGAACTTGCTCTGCACAACTTTGACACAAGCTACAGTATACAGTTAAGGGACTTATGGCCCTCTATTAGAGTTGCCATGCTGTGTGAACAGAAGCATGGAGCACTGATAAACAGTTTCTCTTCAGCACCCAATGTAATAACCGATTTAGAAGCTCAAGGATGTAAAGACTTCATCAGTATTGACTGCACAAGAAATGAAGTCCAACAATCTTCACAGGACTCCACAACCTCACACAGACATTCAACAGAGCTGGATCCTGCTGCTCTTCAACCCAGTATAAGTCTTGATATAAAATGTCTCCTTTGGGGAAAACAAGACATATCTAGATTTAAGCAAGCTAGGTGAGGATTACTTAAAAATTCTCATTTCTTCTGTAGTGTCCTAAGTTGATTATGTTTAATAATATATCTGTCCTATTAACTTAGACCTGATAGCAGTGGCATTTTGGGATATTATCTTCTGGATGCTGCCTCAGTACTGCCTGCTTTAGCATTGGACGTCCAGTCAGGATACACAGTACTGGATCTATGTGCGACTCCAGGAGGGAAGACACTTGCTCTCCTGCAGAAACATTCAGTCAGTATGTGTACTGCCATACTGCCAACACTCAAACCATTTTAGTGGAAGAGATGCAGATGATATATACATGTTTTTTGTTTTTTTTTTCTTTGTCAGATTATCTGTGGGTGAACGATCTGTCAGGTTCCCGCACAATGTGATTATGCAGGACTCTTCAGAGCTACCTGCCAAAAGAGTTCCTGGATGAAAACAAAATCCACATCACTTCCACTGATGGTCGGCAGATAGGCGTGACAGAGGAGAATAGCTTTGACAGAGTTAGTATTGGGCAAAATGTCTGGAAAAGAATGGCCTGTTTTGTGAAGTAAAAGAGAATGCCATGTTATACTAACATAGAAATGTTAGGATGTGAATTGAATCACAATATGATTTGATAAAATGATTACATTTGCAATAGCAGTTAACAAAATACAGATCATCATTTCTTACATTCCACTTCAGAGAGCGGGAGTTAGCGAGTTTGAACGAGATGCAGTTTACATCTTTCTTATTTCTGCTTTAACGTTTATTTCAGGTTGGTTCTAGTTTTTACCTTCTGTTTAATCATTACTTCTTAAAAACATCAAGAAAATAAAGAGAGACATAGCATATTACATAGCTGAATTTTAAAAATTCAATAAAATGATATGGATAAGGTAAAATATAGTTTTGTTATTTTTGTTTAAAATATTTATTTTAGAAATATATTCTACAGGTATTAACTCAATTTAATGTGGTTTTATTCATTTACTGAGGTGGCAATGTTGTTAACTTACAACAATGTAAGGAAAAGATGATAATTTGGTGGATGAGTAAAAATATTAATTATTCACTAGTAGGTAGCCAATTTATTCTAATGTAGTCATAGGTAAAAGTACATATGTGACGAAGTTTGTGCGATAGCTCCAGCTCTCCAATGCGTAGTATACGTCAGTGTCCGAATTCGCTCACTTTATTTTGTCCGCTCCTCCTGATGTAGTGCACTCAACTGCCTTACACTATATAGGGGTTAGTGAACAAATGAGCGATTTCTGTCACAGTAAGTATGTACACTACTGCTCAAAAGTTTGGGGTCTGTATGATTTTTTTTTATTTATTTATTTTGTATTTTTTTGACAGAAATTCATACATTGTTTAGCAAGGACACATTAAATTAAAAAAAAGTGACAGTAAAGACTGAAGTAAACAATGTTACAAAAGATTTCTATCTCAAATAGAAAACTGTTTTCAACATTGATAATAAGAAATGTTTTTTGAGCACCAAATAAACATATTAGAATGATTTCTGAAGGATCGTGTGACACTGAAGACTAACTGCTGAAAATTCAGCTGTGTCATCACATGAATAATAGAACAGTTATTTTAAATTGTAAAAATATTTCCCAATATTATGTTTTTACTGTATTTTTGATCAAATAAGTGTGCTTTTGTTGAGCTTAAGAGACTCTAAACTTTTAAATGGTTAGGTTATACTGCTGTACTTTACCAGCACCATATTTACATAGTGTTCTCTTGATTGTCACACAGTTGTATCCTTGTATGTCATGTGTGATGTCATTAACGTTTCAGAAATATCTAACATCTGCTATTTGTGTGGTTACAACATGCATCCCTGCCAAGCATATGACAGCAGCACAAATCTGGGCATTGTGCCATTACCTTCAGTTTATCTTCCATCGTTTTACAGGTGCTTGTAGATGTCCCCTGCACCACAGACAGACACTCTGCAATGGTGGAAGAGAACAATATTTTTAAGAGGTCCAGGACCAAAGAGAGACAGAAACTTCCCCTCTTGCAAACACAGCTGCTTCTGTAAGTAATTTCTTAAATGGTGCAAAATGCACAACATGCATCATTAAAAGATTAGTTTGCCCAAAAACGAAAGTTTGCTGACAATTTACTCATCCTCAAGGCCATTCAAAATGTAGTTTTTTTTTGTTGTTTTTTTTTAATCTGAACAGATTTGGAGATATTTAGCATTACGTCACTTGCTCACCAATAGATCCTCTGCAGTGAATGTGTGCCGTCAGAATGAAAGTCCAAACGGCTGATAATATCACAATAATTCACAAGTAATCCACATGACTCCAGTCCATCAGTTAAGGTCTTGTGAAGCAAAAATCTGCATGCTTCCAGCTGAAATAGTCCATAATATTGATTTCTCCAGTGAAAAAGTCATCTCATCTGAAACAGGATAGAAATATGCACAGATCAAGCACCAAGGAAAACAGTCCAAAACAGTTCTATACAAATATATCAGTGGATTTTGGTGTGAGAGGACAACAGGGGAAGGATTTGTCACTGGAGGAAGCATAATTATGGATTATGGACTTTGGCAAGAATCAAGAGTTTAAAGTTAAAAAAATGTCTTAACAATGGATTTATTACATTACAAATATTCGTTTTTGGGTGAACTGTTCCTTTAATAACGTCTTGATATATATTGTTCATTCGCTGGGATTTTTTTTTCATATTTTGTTGAATATGTTTTGTGATAACATATGTGCACGTGTCCTTGAAGACTGACTGCGAACTGACATCTAATCAATCTGATGTTTCATATTCTGTCCAGGGCTGGGATCCAGGCCACGCATGGAAACATAGTGTACTCTACTTGTTCCCTGTCTCACCTGCAGTCTCACTCAGCAGGAGCTGGGAATCACAGTGCAGGTTCAGGACCTCAGATGGTTTGCGCAGCGCTTTTCTGACACTTTCCACTTTGCGCCACAGTTAAGTGTCGGGGAGTTGGTTTTACCACACCTGTGTGCCAACTTTGGACCAATTTATATGTGTAAATTACAACGAATGAACTAGAAAGACATTCAGATATTAGCTCAACTGACATCATCACACGTTTGTGTTTCATGAGTGCCCCCTAGTGACCAGACATGGGAATTTTTCAGCCTATAAGACTGACATAAATCTACCTTGAAACATTTTACTGTTGTAAATGAAAATCGTCATTGTCATTATTTTGTAAATTGTTATTTGATTGTCAGATTTATTAAAGTTAAATATGGAGCAAAAAGACTTTTTTTCAAATTGACTTTGCCCTCCTGTGTAGAACATTGAAAAGCTAAAGCCAACATTCATGCTATGATGACAAGTAACTAAAAAAAAAAAAAAAAAAAAAGATCTGATTCAGGAGTGGAGCATTCAGCAATTTTGAAAATGGTTTCAAAAACTGGGAGTCCTGTTCACTGTTTTCACACATTCCCAGGTTTGGCCAGTAGGGGGCGTCCACAGACCGTTACAGAACTGACTACTAGCTGTTAAAAGTAGGCACAAATGAGACTGTCTTTCAGCATGATTCAGACTGCACTGTCTTCCTGTCATGGAGAGGGCTAAAACATAATGATATTCATCTAGAATTGTGTTGAATGTTATAATTATTTATGTTAATGGAGCTGTTCATTTGGCTGAAGGATTCACAGAAATGAAGTCCATTAACTTTTTTTTACATTTTTTTTTTTCTTTTGTTAGATGCTGTATCTAGCCACCATTATTTTTAGGTTTCCATTATTTTCGATCATTTAAATTTTCCATTTTCGTGGAGTCTCTCAATTAAAATGAGGCCTAAAAGCTGAATGCATAATAATTATTGAATTTTCTTTACAATAGCCTCACATGGCAGGACATTACTGAATCTGGTTGAAATTTCATATATCAGCTGCCCACAAACAAACTCAGACTGGAAAATTTGAGTTTATTTCTATACACAGGCATTTTGATTGAGTATTCAGTGGTGTTTATAGTAACATATTCATTATAAGGATAAAGAGTATTCGTGAGCAAGACAAACAACGCTCTTATGAATGCTGTATGGGCTGATGTGTCTGCAGCACCTAATGTTTGCGCTCCGAATGTGTCGTTTAGATTTGGCATCAAAGGAGTGTTTTGTTTTCTGCTAGCATATAAAAGGTTCAATTTTCCCCCGGTTGTCCATGAACTTTGTGTCTATTCCGGGCAATGTAGCATGAAAAGGTGTGCGCATTTTAGGAAGAGGGGCTGACGAGAGCCATCGACTCCCCGCTATCATTAAGCTGCTCGGAAACTGTTCCATCGGTGCCAGAGTCGAGATTGGCCGAGCAGTCGTTTACTCGTCGGCTTCTCGTTGAACATTAAGGACGCAAGAGGATACTAAAATGGGATGCTTTGCCCTCGTTTTCCCCTTCGCCTTTTATTCCACAGATGAGTGCAGATAATTTTCTGTGCGATTGTGAGTGATTACTGTATTACCGCGGTAATATAGCGTTATTTGGGAATGCAAAGAGAATTAATGACACATAAAAACTATTTTTGCATTGACTGCCTCTCTCGGCCGGGATATTTCTCCATGCCTGCATCTTGTGATTACCTAAACGTATTGTAAATATGTGTTTCCTATGGGCTTTTACATAAATTTACATTTTTTAACACTCAGGAGACAGAGGGACCATTAGGGACGAGTTATTTTCATCTATACGTTTTGTTCATTATTGACTTTGACACTGCTGAGGATGCTGGCATCTGATCATTTGGCGAGCACCTTGCCAATGATGTAAATCGGATGTAGATCTTTGTAATGACAGAAACATGTCGGGAATATCGTCTGGACGCCGAGGCCTTGTAATGACGGAATCTCAGATGTCCGTAGGTGGGTGAAAGTCATAGCGGCTTCCCCTGGAAAAGGCAAACGTGAGTGTTTTGTGAGGAAAAACTACTTATGATTCAATCACACAGCCCCGTTTTCTTGCTGGAACTTTTGCAAAGTTTGTTTCAAAACTGCAGGGCCCCTCCAAAGGGTCACGCTCATTCCTTTGATTCCCTTGTTTGTATGTTAGATTAGTGTACTGATTAATTACTAAAATGCAACATTTAAGAGGATAGTTCATCTAAAAATGAGCATTCTGTCATCATTTACCTTATTTTCAACCCCACTTCTTGCTTCTGCTGAACACAATATATTTAAAAAAGTAAATAAATAAAATTTGGCAATGAAAGTCAATGGGGTTCAGTGTTGTTTTGGACCTGGATACAAACAGTTCTTCAAAATATCTTCTTTTGTGCTCCAAAGAAGAAAGTAACTTATACAAGTTTTGAGTAATGACATCCAATCCTATATCACTTTCTTTTTTCTGCGGAACACAAAATAGAATTTAATAAGATCAAAATAAGTTTTGGTTCCAGTTAACATCAGTTGTACTTTGTCCATATAATATAAGCCCATGGGAACTGAAATTGAGAACAAATGAAAGTAAATCTGTCCTACAGGCTTGGAACAACATGAGTACATTTTTAACCTATGTCATATTAAACATTACAGATATTATGTATATATTTTATGCCTCCAGTCCTCAAACCTTCAAATGTAAGATGCCTTGGATATCAGTAAATCTCTTTACTCCATGTTTGTTCTAATGTCCACAAGCTGTAACATTGTATTCACATAAAGGTAACGCCTGACCTTAGGTGCTTCAGTGATCAGATATCTGATTGTTGTAGGTTGTGTGAAGCTCTGGCCTGAGGCATATCCTACTGCTCGGATGTGTGTGGTATGAGCCGCATATCTGAAGAGCCCAGCATAAGGCCTCAGCACTCACGCTTCAGACTGTGGATCAAGGGTGGGCTGGCTTCAGGGACTTTTTATGATAGAATAGTCTACTTGGGGGCCAGATGTCGAAACCGAATGTCTGTGCAATGTAATTAGGCCTATTTATATTTATTTAATTTTTACAATTAAATTACAGATATTTCAGTGTAATTCAGGACTCAGATTCTTGCTAATGAATAAAATAGACCACTGAAATATTTTTAATTTTTTTTAAATTTGTGTAATTTAAGGTCCAGTGACATTCGTTTGTATTATACAGATTTAAAACAGTAATATTGCATCATATTTAAAAAAATAAAATTAAAAATTATTTGAATATATATTAAAATGTAATTTATTCCTGTAATGGCATATCTGAAATTTCAGTCTTTATTGTCACATGATCCTTAAGAAATCATTGTATTTTTATTTTCTTTTTCTAGTCATCAGAGAATCATCCAAAGAATCCTTTTCAATATTGATAATATTAATTATTAAAATTGAGCACCAAGTCAGCATATTAGAATGATATCTGAAGGATTCTGTGACCCTGAAGACAAGAGTAATGGCTGCTGAAATTCAGCTATACCGTCACAGAAATAAATTAAACTTTAAAATATATCCAAATAAGGAGTTACATTCAGTTGTAATAATATACCACAATATTGCTATATTTACTCTTTTTTTAATCAAATACTGTAAATACAGCATAATCCAATCACAATTATCCCAAATTTTTGACCGCAAGTATACATATAGCTATGGCTCAATCCACTGTCTTTATCTCTGCAGTGCATCCATCATTACTGATGCGACGCAGCATTCAGATAATCACAGTTAAAACATTCTGCTGAAGCAGCATTCTGTGAACTGTCCCATGATGCTTAGCATGAATTACCACACCATACATCTTCCCGCTTAATCTACCATTAAGAAAATAAATCCTCGCAGGCAACAGCCATTTCAAGACATTTTTTGCCTGTGATTGTCTGCTTTCCTTAAGTCTCGCACAGTAGTGAAATGTCTTGCCTAACTCTCAAGTGTCCAGTGGAGACTTAATCCATGTGACTGTGTCCTGCATTCAAAGAGTGCTGAGTCTGAAGATGCCCACAATGCCACTCTTCCAGTCTGAAAGGTATGTGTAGTGTGGCATTGATGTGTAATTACGTGTGACTGAAACAGCGCCTTGGTGACAGGCTCTAGAGTGCTGCGGTTGGCTTGGGTGAGCTCTCTCCAGAAAAGAGGGGTTTTCTTTGCCCTTAAGAGGATTAAGTGGGGTTGTGATAACAGAGGGATAAAAAGAAGAGAATTGAATCAGAAAAGAGAGCTGCATGGCGACCTCTTGCAACCAAGTTCAAACACCTGTTGTCATCGTCCCATCTTCAGCACTTTCTCAGTCACGCTGCTACTTTTCTCTCTCTCTCTTAAATATTTTAATTTAAGATATTAAAACACGTTCATTTATGTTCAGGTCTGTTGTGCCTTAATAGTTGGCATCTTTCATTTTTTGGCTAATTTCTGAGTGAGCCGTCTTGGTTTCCAGGAGTTCTTTGATGTGTATCTGAGCAATGTGCTGTTGGAGAGATTTACCTCAGCTGACAGCTTGGAGAGAAGGGGTAAATTGCAGTGCCAGCGGGCTAAAAGAATGCTGGGAACAGGATTAGGATCATATTCTGGCAGTGCCTGTCACTTCTTCAATGGACTGGGGTTCCTTATGGTGGCAGCTTTCATTCTCCATGCAGCTAAAACCAAAAAGGAGAGCATGAGGGGAAAAAAGTTCGGATTGAATGGTACACCGTGATTTTTGTGCCTGGCATGCCTGAGGTCCATTTTGTGCTTGTGTGTGTCTGTAATGGACTATCTGACGGTGACACCTGATTAAACACTAAGGTGCATTTAGAAACCGCTTAATAATTGAATTTGGATGCTGCGGAGCTTAGCAGCAACAGCTATTTGTTTTGGTACAGTCTGATTTAAAACTCTCCTGTTGTGTTGGGGTCAGTTTGACCAGCATTCAATTACAAAATGCTTAAAAAACTGATTATTTTGTGACTGTTTCTCATTTAGAATGTGCATGCAAAGTGCAAAAATAAAAAAACAACCTTGTCAAACAGTAAAATGTAAAATAAACTTATGAAATTTCAGACTTGTCTTCTAAATCAACAAAAGGGACAATTCCCTGTTTATTTATATAGTTGAATTTCACAGTAAAAAAAAAAAAAAACCTGTCAAATGATGTTTTTGGTTGTTAGTTTTTTTGGCTCTCTATTACTAGACTGTTGCAGCACAGAAAAAAGTTTGAGATCCAGACATATAAAGGCAGCTGAAATTTTGCGTCTGTGCAGCTAATGTTGAACAAAAATATGTGGGTCAAACTGACCCCCCAATACAATAGAAATAACACAAGAGAAATAGACAGGAATCATTACATTTCTCATAAATTTTTGAGTCCCTGACAAGCTACAATAGAGGTTTTCTGTTTTTACAAGAATCTTTAGTGTTTTTCAATGTTGCTTTTTGGCAAATTGCATAGAAACCAATGTGGGTCTATTTCTAACCTTGCAGGTCTCATTACATGAGTTAGTAAAGAGGACTTGACCTTGTCGTCACATAATCTGTATCAAACCCCTGGAGGCTGTTTGTTTTTGCATGTTTCTGATTAGGGAGGCCGGTCGCGAAACTAGATAATAGAGATGCTATCGACACTATTGACTTGCTTAACCATTTTACCTTCAAGTTAATTGCTGTTTTGCATTGCTTTTTTTTCATAACGAAGCATTCTGCCCTCCCATGTGTGTTTTGATCTACTCAAAAGGTTGAGTGTTAGAACGCATTACAATCAGCTGTATTTAAATATGGCATAAGGTACTTTAAAATGCAGTTAGCAGCCCCATCAAGGGCACTGAGAACATGGTGGCAGTGGCATCAAGCCTCTGGTAAAATGCACACAGAGGGGAGACCCTCTTTATGTGAGCAAAGGGCTTATGCATTTTGACAAACCACACTGTTTAAGATATAATAGCGGCATAATCACGGCCCCAGGCTGTCATTCTTCAGCATAATGGCCTGCTTATTCATCTGGGATGGCTTATGTCCCCACAACGATTTTATTTCCCAAGATTACCTTGTTTTCTTGTTCTCCTAACTCTCGTTTCCTTGTTTTTTTTTCTGTTGTCCTACCTCCCTGATTTTATTATCACCTTGTTTCTCAGCTACTTCCTAAGCCCCTGATTCTAACTCACTTTACTTATAGTAAAAAAAAAAAAAAAAAAAAAAATCCATTTTGTATTTTAATCTTTAAAATGAATTTAGCATGATCACAGTCTAATTTGGATTTTTTTTAATGTTTGTATTTTGATGGTAAAGGAGAGAAAATAAATATACGGTGTATATTTCTAAAGATGTCCAAGCAATGTTTTATTGAAGTTTTATTTTACAAGTTTTTAAATCTACAATTGACATAGGGAAAGATGTGTATACTTCTGGAACACTCTCCACCAATATAGGTTACAAATTCACCACTTTGTGTGATGTCGTGAGTGACTGTATATTGATGTTCACAGTGACAATGAAAGAGTTACAAAGACGACCAGACTGTATAGGTTAAATAATCTGGGGGAGACGCAGGCGGGCTGTGCGGCCCACCCAGTACAATCTTACAAAGGGACAGCTACCAGAATCATCACAGGGTTAATTTCTTCTCAATCTAAAACATAGAACTTTTACATTTGCCTTACCAGTAAACATTTATAGATAGACTTTGTATTGTACATATTAAAATACTTTACAAACACAATGAGAGCTCAGCACTGAGAGGGAAAGAATGAGCAGAGAGGGGGAAAAAGCTGCCGTACATGGAAGTGCTTTGCTTTCCACTTGAGAACTTCTCCTGTACTGGACTGTCCAGCATTTGACCACTGTTCAGGATTGTTTCCAGTTGCAACATTTATATGCACTTAAGCACTAGTTTTCTTCAGAGTATTTTCCCTCTGAGTGTTAATATGGCAATCTCCAATGATATGCATGGTCTATAATTGCATTTCTTCCACTGCCTGAGGCTACATGTAATTAAAAGCTTTGCATATGTAGTCAATGAAATCATTTCCTCATTACCCAACCATCCTCAATTTACCGTGGTTTAATCCTGACCATTAAACAGGTTAGGTTTAATTAATCTATTTAGTTGTGCAAGATTTACATTTACAAGTTGTGTGATGTGTAATTTGAGAACCACGATAATTGAATTAAAAGAAAGTTATTTTCAGATTCTGGTATATAGTGCATGCAACTGGCTGAGATCATCTCCAAAAAGTGCTTATATCAAACATCTACGCCCATCCAAAACATATAAATAACACTAAATCTAATTCAGGGCCTGTCTGTCTTTTATGCAAAGCTGACAATGTAATATCATAATGAATTAAATGAGAGCTTCATCATTTTATTGTCTAATTAAGCTTCAAAACAACAAGCCCTGTAAATGAGTCTGAGATTTTTACTTGTCTCAACCTCAAAACACACATTTTTTAAAACCAAGTGTCCCATACGTTTCTGAGTATTGGCCCTAATTTTAGAAGTCCAGGTGGCATGTTAGTAGTGGTAGAGAGATGTTCCCTTGCTCAGGTAGGTTTCAGTCTCCTTCTCAGTTGGGCAGCGTGTCCAGGCCCAGTGATGCCGCGTGCTGCTTCGCTCGCAAGCGTAGGTTCTCAATGCTGGTGGTCTTGCTGTTGTGGCTAGGAAGGCCCCCAGAGGCCTGCAGCAGAGGGCTGTTCCAAACCTGTTGCGCGTGGTGAGATAGAGACTGATAATAGGACTGACAAGGGAGGGAGCCCAGGGGTGCTGGCATGTTGACATTCATGCCCAGGTATGGTATAGACGACGGGGTCGCCATGTCAAAAGATGGATAATGAACCAGGTTGTTGGTAGCTGCCATGTGCTGGCGAAACTGCTCCTGCAGACGGAAGAGGCTGAGCGGTGACGAGGAGTATGAGTGACTCTGAGAAACCCCACCAGTCATCCCGCTAGAGGAAGATGAGATAGCCGGGGAGCCAAGAGGAGAATCTAAGGACACAAACGTGGTTGTCAAGATTTAGATCAAAATGCTTGTTAGTTATTTGCCACCCTCAAAATGTCATTCTGGTATTTGATGCATCCTTTCACACTCTAAAAATAAAGGCTCCAAAGGAACAAATCCATAAGAACCATTTTTGGTTCCCCAAAGATCCTTTCAGTGAGCAGTTCCTAAAAGAGTCATTTTGTTCTTAGTGTGAAGAAAATTTTATTCATCTAAAGAACCTTTTTTTCACTATAAAGAACATTTTGGGCAATGGAAAGTTTGCATGGAAGTTAAAAGTTTTTGATGGGACAGTAAGGAACTTTTATTTTTAAGAGTGAGGACAATGAAATTAGAAGAGCAATGAATAGCAAGTACGTACCTGGTTTGGGGCTGAGACGTTTGCAAAGTGGGGAAAGGTTTCCAGGTGCTGGTTCTTTCTCAACCTTCAGATCTTCTCTGTGCTGCTTTATCTCCTCTTCCTTGTCAGTTGCATTGTCCTCTGTGGCCGACTCGCTGCCTGACTGCTCTGCCGATGTCACATTAAGCTCAACACTAAGTTCTGATCCTAGTGTGTGAGGAGCCGTCTCTGCTTCCATGGAGGAGGAAGAGGAGGACGATGAAGGTGGCTGGTTCTCAAGATTTATGTTGGAAGGGGCATCATCCTTATCGTTTGTTGCTAGGGGCCCATCTGTCGAGACGTCTTTCTGCTTCTGCAGTTGCTCCTTTTGGAGGCTTCGCTGCTTCTTACGAAACTTTGCACGGCGGTTCTTGAACCACACCTGATGGCCAAAAGACAAGGTGTAGATGCATGATAAATAAAGGTATTTATAGACATTAATAATATGAAGAAATGGTTCATTTCTTACCTGTACGCGTGCCTCAGGTAGGTTGGTACACATGGCCAGACGCTCCCGCATCACAACGTCAGGATAGTGCGTTTTCTGAAAGGTCTTCTCCAACGCCTCCAGTTGCTGGGCCGTGAAAGCGGTGCGACTGCGGCGTTGTTTGCGATGTTGAGAGCCGTAGCGAGCCTCAAGTATGATATCTTGAAATGTACAGCCGTTGGAAGAGAAAAGACACGGCATATTTAATTCAGTGTACTATCACAATTATTTTGTTTGTTAAAGGTAGAAAGAGAGAGAGCGAGAACGAGAACGCACTTACCAGCCAGTCTCTCCGCGAGTGTGAGCGCATGAACTGACGGCCGATAGTCAGGCGCGTGTTGCGCCTGTTGCGCCGCCTGTTGATGCAGGTTGTACATAGCGCTCAGTGAGTTCATGGCGTGAAGAGAGTATCCGTTCACTCCGTAGTGTTGCATGATTCAAAAATATCTGCAAAAATAAGAATGAGCTATAATGAGTTTTAAAACTGAGCTTTTCCTATTTGTTAAAACATATTTTTGCATTCTAGGGTAGCCTACTCACAAAAGTTAGATTGAGAGTTAAAGTCGAAGTTAAAAGTCAGACTAGATGCTTTCGAACTAAAGTGGCGTTGTGTGAGGAGGTAACTAAAGCTGTAGTAGGCTATCTTTTTTAATGCATAGCCTACGATAAATAGATAAAATGTATGTAGCCTACTGTCATTATGATATGCTATATTTCGGAAACATGGGCCTCTTAGAGTTAAAATGTTTTATATTTTAATACATACATCTATAATTGACAATATAACTATTTGACACTTTGGTGCCATAGGTGCCAAGACTGCGGCTGTAAAATTAAAGACAGATATGTCCTTAAGATGTTTTAAATGTAGTGAATAATTCGCACACTGATAAGATCAGGCCTTAAAGATAGGCTACTGAACACTTTATTTCGCTATAGTCTATGTTTAGGCTATTTGTCCTCCTGTATCCTCTACATAAGTAAATGCCCCTGCGTTAATTTATTAAATTTACTAAAACAAATATTTTAATTAACATCTCGCTTTCTTATGTGATATAGGCTACGCGTAGTTATAATCAATCAATAGGCGGCTGTCAGTTTATAGCTAGAGTGTCAAGTAGCGCTTTTAAAAATCCGCTTATAGGAGCGGAACTGCGTTCATTAATATCCAATTATTGTTTTGTCCAATCCATTAGTCATACACAAGGAATTAATTGGTGCAATTATCACTTGTTTACCTAATGAGCTCCGATTTATGCTTACTACATTAGATTTATAATTTCAGAGCCAAATTACCGTAGCAAATCCTATAAAAACAGTTGTCAATGAATCATTGATTGATTTTAGTGAGATCTACTTAAGCAATGAACGAATGTTTCGATACAGACTTCATTATATCAGTTCTGTCATCGAAATTTAATTTCACTCATAATAATTTCATATACTAGGCTACTTTTGGAAAGCCGATATTTTAATCGTAATATTTACAATTTGCTGATGACTGCACGGGATGCAATTAATAATAAAAAAAGTGAGGTTTGTGTAATGCTTCTCCAGTCATTTTTCACAGCCGATTTAAGATTTTCATAGATAAAATGAAAGGCTCCAGGACACCATTAGATATGTATTAGTATAGAGGTGGTTGACAGGCACGAATATCTCCGAGGCCAATGCACTGCGCATTATTAAGAGAGAAAGTATATGCTCCTGCACATGGCTGGTGTTGTCCAGGGACTTGTAACAGCCTCGAGTTTTAAACTAAATTGTATTTCCAACCAGCACTTAAATTGCTTGTTATTTACTTCGATTTAATTCGTTAGTACATGAAATTAATGAAATGTCTAAAACATGCATAATTCAGCTAAATCAATTTACATTAAAATATCTAACCATTTGAAGTTATGGGCTAATTTTTGAGCAGTGCTGTAGCGATAATAATAATGGTAATAATGATATTTATGTAGCCTATAGGCTATAAATATTTGTAATTATTATATAATAATAATTCTGACACTGTTTGGCAAACATTATAGCTTACTTCGCATTGTGACAACTTGTGTGTGTTTACCTACGTTTGATTCATGATAATTCAGTCCCATTTTAATAAGACAAATTCAAATTGTTATAATTTCCAATAATGTCCATTACTTAATGGTTATTTAGATCAACCAATTTTTATTAGTAGCCTACCTCGGTTAATATTAATATTTTAGTAATAATTAAATTACTATTAAATAGTGACCTATTTTGTTGTTGCTGTTTTTGTTGTTAATATTTCTGCATTTATATAATCTTCTTGCTTCAAGTATAAATGATATAAAGTTTTTTAAGTGCTGTTTATTTTTTAATAATTAAAAAAATAGGGAAGGAAGTTTGTTTGGAGGGCTTGTTTGAAGGTTTTATGTGTGTGTGCTATCTTTATCTGTTAGTATAGGCCACCGAAACGCTTGTACCCTCCTCAGCGTGGAAGCTTCTGAATGACACTCGGAGTGCCCATTCCCAGACTATTAAGTCAGTGCACCGTCTGATGAATGTGATCACAGGGCAAGAGGGAATAGTTTAATTCGCTTGGACAGAAGGTGCTTTGCTAAACATTTACTTTTCTCCCCCAAGTATTTGAATTGAATGGGGTCCGTTTCTCTCCCTCCCTTCTCTCGCGGCCCCTTATCCCATCGCCCCGGGGCCACGTGTTGGCTGAGATGTATGGCTTCTCTGCGGGTAAAATATGCATGTTGATCCCCATTTGGGTCCCCGTCTAATGGAAGTGCAAATAGGTTTCGACTGTGGAGACCTCCATTTATCATCACCGCTGACACGGACGGACGTATACAGTGAGCTTAC
>JAFVLL020031995.1:0-19786 GCA_021397915.2 Tor tambroides | reverse complement strand
TTTTTTTTTTTTTTTTTTTTTTTTAATTATATATATATATATATATATATATATATTATATTAATTAGAGAGAGAGTGACAGATTTTTTTTAATATTAAGTGCCAAATGAATGTCAAAATTTGATCTAATCTTTTAGCTAGAGCTCTAATTATCTACTGATGAACATGCACCCTTTGGTACAGGGGTGTTTATTCCTGCTCCTGTTGGGCCACTGTCCTGCAGAGTTTAGTTCCAACCCCAATTAAACACCTGAAAAAGCTAATCAATGTCTTACTAGGTGTACTAGAAACCTCCAGGCAGGTGTGTTGAGGCAAGTTAGAGCTAAACTCAGCAAAGACAGTGGCCCTCCAGGACCAAGTTTGGACACCCCTGCTTCAGCAGCATCATAGCTTAAATTAACAATTTGCTAGCTTGAGCAACCAGCCTATTTGCTTTGAGTCTTGGTTAGCTTTGACAGTGAGAGAGCCTGGATCCAATACCAAAAACAAAATCTAATTTCTATAATTGACAAGTGATTATTAAATGAAATTCATGGCAGGTATCTTGATTGTTTGGTGTGTTTAGGGCATGACTCTGGATTGTGTGGAGATCTCTTTGGCACGTGTGTTTGAGAGTGGCCAGGCCTATGTTGCTCTGTCACGGGCCCGGAGTCTGGAAGGCCTGCGTGTGATGGACTTTGATCCGAGAGTAGTGCAGGCCAACCAAGACGTGCTACTCTTTTATAAGCGACTGAGGAAAGAGAGGCTCCTTATGCAGGTCAGTCCACCCTGGACAATCACTCTGTTCCTCCGATGAATACCCTTTTCTGTGTTAGACCAGACTGGCTCAATTTAAAAGATGAATCTAAATGATTTTAGATTGGCTAATAAAAGTCCCCCAGGAAGCTCAAATTAGTGGATGATTTTACAGTAGTTGTCAGAATTGAAATTGCTTTATTTCAGCAAGGCTTACATTGATTTTAGGAAGTTTATTATAGGTCTCTGATTGTAATATCTTTTTCTTCCCCCAGTCCTCAATGAATGACTTTGTTGGACAGAGCTATAAGGAGAATTCCCATTGGTGAGGTGGTGATGTGAAGCTCTCGTTTGATTTTCATATGCACTGTGCATGAATGCATGAGGAACATGAAGTCATTGTAATTCAGTTAGCATTTCTTATTGGGTAAATTATGATACCCTGCTGTTCAACGGAGCGATTATTTATTTTTATACTATTATGTTGCCTAAACCCTGTTTTATGTAACCATGTATTTCTTTGAATAAAATTTCTGTGGTTTTATACATATGATTTGGTTTGATTATGAAAGTGTCAGGTTTACATGCATTTTATCTGAGCAGTGCCTTTTGCTTGTGGCAGTGGTTTTCTAATTATAAATAAAATCTTCTTATAATTATTATTTGGTTTGGTGTGTTTAATTAAATATTCTGGCTCGTCGAGTTTAGATGAAGTGATACCCAAAGTCCTGTAACTGCATACATTAGTCAAGAGTACAAATATTTCCCCCTTCATCAGCTTCAGTGAGATGCTTAAAGTCTTGTTTGTTAAACTTCCATAGATCATTATGCTTTTAAAAAAAAAAAACATTTTAATAATCCAGTATCCATAGGCAAATGCGCCAGTGTAGAACACACTTTCATGGTTGGTTCTTACTAACTCACAACACTGTTGTAGCAAAATCCAAACAAGGTTTTTCTATCTTTATCAAAAGAAAAGGCCAAAGCTATATTACATTCTCACAGTGACAGAAGATTTTTAACTTAAAGCAAGGAGAAACTGGCAACTAAAAATTCAATGTCTACTGCCACCCTGTGAGACTGTGTGTAATTGCAATTAGGTCTACACGCAAAAAAAAGTCCTCATATTCAACTGCTTTATTTACAGCAAATTTGTTAACATTTAATATTTGTATGAACGTAAGATTCAGCAATTGAGACATAAACTGAACAAGTTTCAGGCATTCGACAACTAGAAACTGAATAATGAGACCCTGAAGAAAGGCGTAGCAGTCAGTATCTGGCCAACATTGATCTGTCTTTTGTTTATTTTGTTTTTTTGAGGAAAAGGCATGTGAACAAATGTACATGTACAAGACAAGTTTTAGGTCTCTGGTGATGCTTGTGCTGTACATTTAAATACACATCTGCAGCTGTAGATGCTTCACTGGAAATGCAGTATGATGACAGTGTCTCAGAGGGGCTTCATTTAACTGAACTGAAGAGCTTTTGTGCAACCTGGAAGACAATGATGATATTGGAGCAATATTTTTTTTAAGGGAAAGTTCACCCAAAAATGAAAATTCTGTCTTTTACTCACCCTCAAGTTGTTCTAAACGGTTGACAGTAGCCACTGACCTTATGTACAACCTGAATTCCTGAAATGTTGGGAAGTTTTTTAAATTTGAATAAAATAAAACTAAAAGACTTTGAGCCATATATATATCTCCCATTTTTTCCCTGTCAGCAACTGTTCAGATTCTTCAAAATATCATCTGTATTTAGCAGAAGAAAGAAATTCATCAGGTTTGGAACAACTGTGACAGAATTTAAATTTTTTGGGTAAACTATTCCTTTAAGAACACACATTTAAAAACTGACCCTAAAAATGGAAGTTAAAAAAAAAAAAAAAAAAAAAAAGCTTTTTAACTGCTGCTGAGTGTGACTTACACAATGGTCCCGTGCATGTAGAAAGTCGAAAAGCTCCTCTGTGCAGTCCTCCTCGGTGTGTGACCGTGTGCCAACTCTAGATTCACAAGCTTCTAGCCTTTCTCGGGCATGTAAGCAATGTGCTGTCTGCTCACATTTCTGTCTTATTGTTTCAAGGGGGTCCTGCAGAGGGCCAGACACTGTTTAATCTATATGACTACCTCTCCTTCAGAATTTTAGTCTTTTTTTTTTTTTTTTTTTTAAAGTTTTCAAAATTAAACAAAAAAGATGCATTTATAACAGAAGAATTTAATGTTTTGCTTATACATTTTAGATATTGTAGTAACATACCACCATCTCTTCTTCCTCCTCTTCTTCCTCCTCATCAGCACCTTCTTTTTCTTCATCTTCCTCTGCTGTTGTCTGTTCCTTTACAAATAAGAGACAATTCGCACTTAATTTAGTACCATGAAACTATGTAACAAATATTATGAATACACAGTTTTGGGGACCAAAATGGTTTTACTGAATCTTAATGTTTTATATAAACATTTTAATGCCTTTGCAATGTAAGCATCATTAAGTACTTAAATACATTGATATAGCATTATAAATGTTGTATACAACACTATTCTATACAATATTTAACAGGAGCATCTGTTCTTTATTTACCAAGGGGTCCTTGAATACAAACAAATATAATTCTAATATAATACTTTAACTAACCTCCCTGAATTGAAGTGCCTTCAATCACTTTTGCTGACTATATTAACAATATAGCATAAATACTAAAAAAATAAAAAATTTCTGTGCAACAAAAATGGAAAGTGTTTCGGCTGGAATGCTAAAGTAAAATTTAAAATTAAAAAAAATTCTTAACTAGTCTGTTAAGAGGTTTGTTAGAGTGGTCAAACTCATCTCATAGGTAAAGTTAAGGTAAACCAAATTAATCATTGCATATTATTAAACATGGTCACTCTTCCACACGAATGAGTTATTAGTAAAGAAATCATCTAAATAACAGCAGCCAGAACTGTTTGTAATGTTTATGTCAGGTCTCGTCAAGACAGCTTACATGTTAGCAACGACATGCCTGCAGTTCACATAGCGTGCAAGTTGCATAACTTCTCAAATGCACTATGAACTAACGTTACAGTAAAAATTCAGAAATTAGTACCTCCTCCTCCACCTCGTCAGGTTCTCCATATGTGACCATTTCTCTTTCAAAAACCATACGTGTATATCGTAAATTCACACTTAAACACAATAAAGGTGCAAAATCTGTCTTAAATTGAACAAGTATGTGAGGGAAATATGCTGGGACGCGAATTTATTATTTATACTATGGTGAAGGTTTGGCTTATGAATATTAAATAAGAACATTATTGGATGATTGCAAATAACGTCAGTATGAGCTTATTAATATTCATGACTTAAGCCTTCGCAATAGTAGGAGCTCACAAAGAACCTTTCTGGAACGTTCGCTTTATAAAGACCCGCATTATATTGTTGGTAACAATTTATTGATTCATTCATTTTTTTATTCATATAACAAAATCTTATTTTGTTATATATATTTACAAGAAATCAACATGTATCATGTACGCTCGAATATTATGAAACCGAGCTAATAATTGAAACCAGTATGTGAATTCAAGAATGAGTTTACGCCACTTATTTGGGACACTGCTTGGCTAAATGATTTATTAGATGATGTTTTGGTTTTTAATAAAATAGCTTTATTATTATAGTGCATAAATATAAAATATGATAGCGGAACCAATGAGCACCAAAACAACGGACGCTTTTTGATGATACACAAACATGGCAGCGTACGTATGCACGAGATTTTGTATAAACAAATCTAAAGACACGATTAGATTTATTCAGCGACGGTATCGAGTTAAAACTAAATGGGTAAGTAAAGAGGTTGCATTCTTTTTCAAAATAAAAACAAAGTGTCAGTAGTAGATAACATAATATCGTGTTCCTCTGTATTAGGCAGCAACAAGGCCCAAGTTTCCAGCCACTGAACTTGCTCTGCACAACCTTGACACAAGCTACAGTATACAGTTAAGGGACTTATGGCCCTCTATTAGAGTTGCCATGCTGTGTGAACAAAAGTATGGAGCGCTGATAAACAGTTTCTCTTCAGCACCCAGTGTAATAACTGAATTAGAAGCTCAAGGATGTAAAGACTTCATCAGTATTGACTGCACCAGAAATGAAGACCATCAATCTTCACAGGACTCCACGACTTCACACAGAGATTCAACAGAGCTGGATCCTGCTGCTCTTCAACCCAGTATAAGTCCCGATATAAAATGTCTTGTTTTCCCCAAAGGAGACATATCTAGATTTAAACCAGCTAGGTGAGAATTACTAAAAATTCTCATTTCCTCTGCCGTGTCCTAAGTTGATTATGTTTAATATATCTGTCCTATTAACTTAGACCTGACAGCAGTGGCATATTGGGATATTATCTTCTGGATGCTGCCTCAGTGCTGCCTGTTCTAGCATTGGACGTCCAGCCAGGACACACAGTATTGGATCTATGTGCAGCTCCAGGAGGGAAGACTCTTGCTCTCCTGCAGACACATTCAGTCAGTATGTGAATTGCCATATTGCCAACACTCAAAGCGTTTTAATGAAAGAGATGCAGATGATATTTGCATGTTTTTTTTTCTTGTTTTTTTTTTCTTCTTCAGATTATCTGTGGGCAAATGACCTGTCAGGTTCCCGCACAATGCGATTACGCAGGACACTTCAGAGCTACATGCCTAAAGAGTTCCTAGATGAAAACAAAATCCAAATCACTTCCACGGATGGTCGGCAGTTAGGCATGACAGAGGAGAAAAGCTTTGACAGAGTAAGTATTGGGCAAAATATCTGGAAAAGAATGGCATGTTTTGTGAAGTAAAAGAGAATTCCATGTTATACTAACATACAAATGTTAGGATGTGAATTGAATCATAATGTGATTTGATAAAATGATTACATTTGCAATAACAGTCACCAAAATGCAGATCATCATTTCTTACATTCCACTTCATCAAAATATCATTAATGTAATTAACTGCCTTACATGCATAGATATGTTGCAGTGTAGTGTTTTCTATTATATTGCATTTTAATAAAAAAAAAGAAAGAATGAAACATTAAAGCCAACATTACAACAGTAGCTGTGTCCAAAACTGCTCCCTATCCTCTGTGCACTATAGTGTGTGTCAGCCATGTTATAGTGTTGTCCGGATTATGAGTGAACAGCATCCCAGATAGCATGTAGTAATCGGCCCGATCTCGGCTGCCCCATGGCGCCTTCAGCTCAGACTAGGCATCGGCGAGTGTTATCCAGGTCAAGTGTGGCCCGCAGCTCACTCTCGCACATGTGTTTGTGATATGGCTGTAAAGCACTGGGCCGATTCCTGTTGACCATAACTGGTCGGAGTCTGGGCCAATTCTGGCAATGACTCGGCTCGGTTCAGTCATATATCGGTTACAATAATAAAGCAATAATTAACATAAAATTGTTTTTAAACTAGACTTAATACCCTGACAGTATCTTACAATGTTAACTACGTTTCATGTCGTATCATTCATATCATTCCCACTATTTTATACCCACAGTGCACTCTGATTTCGAGTGTACATCTGATGCACACTTGCTAAAACACTATTTCCCAAAATCCAGTGCAGAGAAGACTGACAGGTTGGAACAGAGAGGGAGTGAGCGAGTTTGAACTAGAGATGCAGTTTACATATTTCTTATTTCTGTTTTAACGTATATTTCATGCTGGTTCTTGTTTCTACCTTCTTATTGATCATTACTTATCAAGAAAATAAAGAGAGACAGTATTGCATAGCTGAATTTTAAAAATGGAATAAAATTACATAGATAAGGAAAAATATAGTTTTATAATATTTAAAATAAAAATATATTCTTTAGGCATTAACTCAGTTTAATGTGGTTTTACAAATTTACTGAGGTGGCACTGTTATCTATCTATCTATCTATCTATCTATCTATCTATCTAAGAAATTCATACTTTTGTTCAGCAAGGACACATTAAAAAAAATTACACTAAAGACAGAAGAAAACAATGTAACAAAAAAGATTTCTAGGCTATTTCAAACAGAAAACTGTTTTCAACATTGATAATAATAAAAAATGTTTCTTGCTCCAAATAAACATATTAGAGTGATTTCTGAAGGATCATGTGACACCAAAGACTGGAGTAATAACTGCTGAAAATTCAGCTTTTGTCATCACATGAATTATAGTACAGTTATTTTAAATTGTAAAAATATTTCCCAATTTTTTATCAAATAAATGTGTCCTTGCTGAGCTTAAGAGACTTCTTGCATAAACAGTATAAAGTTTTGCTGGCCCCAAACTTTTAAATGGTTAGGTTATACTGCTGTACTTTACCAGCACCATGTATTTACATTGTGTTCTCTTGATTGTCACGCTGGTATATCCTTGTATGTCATGTGTGATGTCAGTAATGTTTTAAAAATATCTAACATCTGTTATTTGTATGGTTACAGCATGCATCTCTGCCAAGCATATGATAGCAGCACAAATCTGGGTAATGTGTCATTTCCTTCAGTTCATCATCTATCTTTTTACAGGTGCTTGTAGATGTCCCCTGCACCACAGACAGACACTCTGCAATGGTGGAAGAGAACAATATTTTTAAGAGGTCCAGGACCAAAGAGAGACAGAAACTTCCCCTCTTGCAAACACAGCTGCTTCTGTAAGTAATTTTTTAAAGGGTTACTCCACCCCAAAATGAAAATTTTGTCATTAATCACTTACCCTTAAATAACACTGTCAAGGCCCAGAAAAGTATGAAAGACATCGTCAAAATACAGTGATGCGGAGGAGACGAATTTTTGAATAAAGTCGTTATTTTTGTTTTCTTTGTGTACAAAAAGTATTCTCGTCGCTTTATAAAATTCAGATTGAACCATTGATGGCAGATGGACTATTTTGACGATGTTTTTCATACTTTTCTGGGCCTTGACAGTGTTATTTACTTGGCAGTCAATGGGACAGTCTCAAGCCTCCCGGTTTTCATCCAAAATATCTTAAATTGTGTTCCAAAGACGAACGAAGCTTTTACGGGTTTGAAACTACGTGGGAGTAAGTGATTAATGACAAAATTTTCATTTTGGGGTGGAGTAACCCTTTAAATGGTGCAAAATTCACAGCAAGCAATATAATGTTGATATATTAATATATATTATTCATTCATTGGGCATTTTTTAAATATTTTGTTGAATGTGTTTTGTGATATCGCGTACATGTGTCCTTGAAGACTGACCGTGAACTGACATCTAATCAATCTGATGTTTCATATTCTGTCCAGGGCAGGGATCCAGGCCACGCGACAGGGTGGAAACGTAGTGTACTCTACTTGTTCCCTGTCCCAGCTGCAGAATGAGTGTGTGGTGCAACAGGCCATAAGTCTCGCTCAGCAGGAGCTGGGAATCACAGTGCAGGTTCAGGACCTCAGATGGTTTGCGCAACGCTTTTCTGACACTTTCCACTTTGCGCCACAGTTAAGTGTCGGGGAGTTGGTTTTACCCCACCTATGTGCTAACTTTGGACCAATTTATATGTGTAAATTACAACGAATGAACTAGATGGACATTCAGAAATTAGCTCAACTGACACCATCACACGTTTGTGCTTTAGTAGCGCCCCCTAGTGACCAGACATGGAACTATTTCAGCTAATAAGACTGACATAAATCAACCTTGAAACATTTTACTGTTGTACATGAAAATCATGGCATTGTCATTATTTTGTAAATTATGTTGTTTGATTATCAAATAAATTAAAGTTCAGTATGGCGCAAAAAGTCCAAAGCAGTCTTGTTTTTCCAGTTGACTCTTCCCTCCTGTGTAGAACATTGAAAAGCTAAAGGCAACGTTCATGCTATGATCACAACTCAACTCAAAAAATGATCTGATTCAGGAGTGAAGAATGCAATTTGGAAAATGTTTTTGAAAACTGAGAATCCCGTTTACTGTTATTCACATGTTCCAAGGTTTGGCCAGTAGGGGGCGTCCACAGACCGTTGTAGAACTGATAAAAGTAGAAACGAATGAGACTGACTTTGTCTTTCAGCATGTTTCAAACAGCACTGTCTTCCTGTCATGGAGAGGGCTAAAACATGCTATTAATTTTGAATGTTATATTTATTTATATTAATGGAGCAGTTCGTTTGCCTGAAGGATGCACAGAAATGAACTTTTTTAATTTTGTTAGATGCTGTATCTAATCACCATTATTTTTGAATAGTTTAAATTTTCATGTAGTCTCTCAATTAATATGAGGCCTAAAAGCTGAATGCATAATAATTATTGACTTTTCAGTTCAATTATTGAATTTTTCAGTTCAGTAATAATAGTCTCATGTGACAGGACACTACTGAATCTGGTTGAAAATTCATATATCAGCTGCCCACAAACACATTCAGACTCTAAAATTTGAGTTTATCTCTATACACAGGCATTTTGATTGAGTGTTCTGTGGGGTTTATAATAACATATTCATTATAAGGATAAAGAGTATCCGTGAGCAAGACAAGCAACGCTCTTACGAATGCTGTATGAGCTGATGTGTCTGCAGCACTTCTACACCTAATGTTTGCGCTCCGAATGTGTCGTTTAGATTTGGCATCAGAGGAGTGTTTTGTTTTCTGCTAGCATATAAAAGGTTCAATTTTCCCCCGGTTGTCCATGAACCTTGTGTCTATTCCGGGCAATGTAGCATGAAAAGGTGTGCGCATTTTAGGAAGAGGGGCTGACGAGAGCCATCGACTCCCCGCTATCATTAAGCTGCTCGGAAACTGTTCCATCGGTGCCAGAGTCGAGATTGGCCGAGCAGTCGTTTACTCGCCGGCTTCTCGTTGAACATTAAGGACGCAAGAGGATACTAAAATGGGATGCTTTCCCCTCGTTTTCCCCTTCGCCTTTTATTCCACAGATGAGTGCAGATAATTTTCTGTGCGATTGTGAGTGATTACTGTATTACCGCGGTAATATAGGGTTATTTGGGAATGCAAAGAGAATTAATGACACATAAAAACTATTTTTGCATTGACTGCCTCTCTCGGCCGGGATATTTCTCCATGCCTGCATCTTGTGATTACCTAAACGTATTGTAAATATGTGTTTCCTATGGGCTTTTACATAAATTTACATTTTTTAACACTCAGGAGACAGAGGGACCATTAGGGACGAGTTATTTTCATCTATACGTTTCATTCATTATTGACTTTGACACTGCTGAGGATGCTGGCATCCGATCATTTGGCGAGCACCTTGCCAATGATGTAAATCGGATGTAGATCTTTGTAATGACAGAAACATGTCGGGAATATCGTCTGGACGCCGAGGCCTTATAATGACGGAATCTCAGATGTCCGTAGGTGGGTGAAAGTCATAACGGCTTCCCCTGGAAAAGGCAAACATGAGTGTTTTGTGGGGAAGAAACTACTTATGATTCAATCACACAGCCCAGTATTCTTGCTGGAACTTTTGCAAAGTTTATTTCAAAACCCTCCAAAGGGTTATGCTCACTCCTTTGTTTCCCTCGTTTGTATGTTAGATTAGAGTATTGATTAATTACTAAAATACAACAGTTTAGAGGATAGTCCACCTAAAAATGAGCATTCTGTCATCATTTACTCACTATTATTTTAAGTCCCATATGAGCTTCTTTCTTCTGCTGAACACAACATATTTAAAAAAAAAAAAAAAAAAAAAAAAAAATGGCAGTGAAAGTTAATGGGGTTCATTGTTGTTTTGGACCTGGATACAAACAGTTCTTCAAAGTATCGTCTTTTGTGCTCCAAAGAAGAAAGTAAGTTATATACAGGTTTCGATTAATGACATGGGAGTTTTTTTTTTCTAATCCAACACAAAATACAATTTAATAAGATCAAGTTTTGGTTGTAGTTAACTTCAGTCCATGGGAACTGAAATTGAAAACAGACAAAAGAAAATCTGTCCATGAGTACATTTTTATTTTTTTATGGACTATCCTTTTAACCTGTCATATTAAACATGACAGATATTGTGTTTATATTTTATTCCTCCAGTCCTCAAACTTTCAAATGTAAGATGCCTTGGATATCAGTAAATCTCTGTACTCCTTGTTTGTTCTAAGCTGTAACATCGTATTCACATAAAGGTAACGCCTGACCTTAGGCGCTTCAGTGATAAGATATCTGATTGTTGTAGGTGGTGTGAAGCTCTGGCCTGAGGCATATCCTACTGCTCGGATGTCTGTGGTATGAGCCGCATATCTGAAAAGCCCAGCATAAGGACTCAGCACTCACTCTTCAGACTGTGGATCAAGGGTGGCCTGGCCTCAGGGACTTTTTATGATAGGAGAGTCAACTTGGAGGCCAGATGCTGAAACCAAATGTCTCTGCGATGTAATTATTTCATTTTTAAGAATCAAATTCTTGCTAATGATTTCATTGTGAGCATCTTAAAACAGACAATTGAAATATGTATGTGTATATATATATATATATATATATTTTTTTTTTTTTTTTTTTTTTTAATTTGTGTAATTTTGCAACATAACACAATTTCATTTTAGACACACAAAGGTTCAGTGAAACTGGTATCTGTAAATTACATAATTACACAGACATTTGTTTGTATTATGTGGATTATTTTTTTTCAAAGCTGAAATTTCAATCTTTGTCACACAATCCTTCAGAAATCATTCTAATTTCTCTGTTAATTTTCTTTTTTTATTTCCTTTTTTTTAATCAAAGAATCACCCAAATAATCCATTTCAACAATGATAATATTAATTATTAAAATTGAGCACCAAATCAGCATATTAGAATGATGTCTGAAGGATTGTGTGACCATTACAGAAATAAATTACATTTTAAAATGTCCAAATAAAGAGTTACATATCACAATATTGCTATATTTACTCTTTTTAATCAAATACTGTAAATGCAGGATAAGATAGGGTGAGCATAATACTTCATTCAAAAACATAAAAAAAAGAAAAATCACAAATATTCCACACTTTTGACCGCAAGTGTACGTCTAGATATGGTCCAGGCCACCCTGTTGTCTTTCCATGTGGTGCATCCGTCATTACTGATGCGATGCAGCATTTAGATAATTGCAATTAAAACATTCTGCTGAAGTAGCATTCTATGAACTGTCCCATGATGCTTAGCATGAATTACCACACCATACATCTTCCCGCTTAATCTACCATTAAGAAAATAAATCCTCGCAGGCAACAGCCATTTCAATACATGTTTTGCCCGTGATTGTCTGCTTTCACAGTAGTGAAATGTCTTGCCTAACTCTCAAGTGTCCGGTGGAGACTTAATCCATATGACTGTGTCCTGCATTCAAAGAGTGCTGAGCTTCCCTCCACATGCCCACAATGCCACTCTCCCCGTCTGAAAGGTATGTGTAGTGTGGCATTGATGTGTAATTACGTGTGACTGAAACAGCGCCTTGGTGACAGGCTCTAGAGTGCTGCGGTTGGCTTGGGTGAGCTCTCCCCAGAAAAGAGGGGTTTTCTTTGCCCTTAAGAGGATTAAGTGGGGTTGTGATAACAGAGGGATAAAAAGAAGAGAATTGAATCAGAAAAGAGAGCTGGGACCAAAGAGGGCGACCTCTCGCAACCGAGTTCAAACACCTGTTGTCATCGTCCCATCATCAGCGCTTTCTCAGTCACGCTGCTGCTTTTCTCTCTCTTAAATATTTGAATTTACGATATTAAAGCACATTCATTTACGTTCAGGTCTAACGCATTTATAGTTGGCATCTTTCATTTTTTGGCTAATTTCTGAGTGAGCCGTTTTGGTTTCCAGGAGTTCTTTGATGTGTATCTGAGCAATGTGCTGTTGGAGAGATTTACCTCAGCTGACAGCTTGGAGAGTATGTGGCAAAATTGCAGTGCCAGCGGGCTAAAAGAATGCTGGGAACAGGATTAGGATCATATTCTGGCAGTGCCTGTCACTTCTTCAATGGGCTGGGGTTCCTTATGGTGGCAGCTTTCATTCTCCATGCAGCTAAAACCAAAAAGGAGAGCATGAGGGAAAGAAGTTTGGATTGAATGGTACACTGTGATTTTTGTGCTAGGCATGCTTGAGGTCCATTTTGTGCTTGTGTGTCTGTAACGGACTGTCTGACGGTGACACCTTATTAAACACTAAGGTGAATTTAGAAACCGCTTAATAATTGAATTCGGATGCTGTGGAGCTTAGCAGTAACAGCTGTTTGTTTTGGTACTGTCTGATTTAAAACCCTCCTGTTGTGTTGGGGTCAGTTTGAACAGCACGCTTGAAAAGCTGATTAATTTGTGACTATTTCTCATGTAATGTGCATGCAAAGTATCAACATGGGTGTGTTTTGGAATGGCTGTATATATTTTGCTAACTTTTGTGTTGCCCCCCCCCCTAAAAAAAACACAACCTTGTCAAACACTAAAATGTAATATAAATGAGAACTTATGGAAAATTAAGTTAAGGAAAATTCACTTTTTCTTTATTTTGTTAAATTTCACAGTTAAAAAAAAATAATTACATTAGATTTTTGGATCTCTGTTACTGTCTCTATAACTAGACTTTTGCAGCACAGAAAAAAAAGTGTGAGAAACCCATTTACCCTCACAAGAGTTTGAGAAGCAAGCATATGAAGGCAGCTAAAATTGTGCTTCTGTGCAGCTAATTTTGAACATAAAAATATATGGGTCAACTTGACCCCAACACAATAGATATAACATGAGAAATAGACAGGAATTATTAAATTACATGCATTTTTGAGTCTCTGACAAGCTACAATAGAGGTTTTCTGTTTTTACACCACCAAGCACCAATCTAGTGCTTTTCAAAGTGTAAATTTTTGGAAAATTGCATGGAAACCATGTGGGTCTATTTCTAACCTTGCAAGTCTCATTACATGTGATAGTAAAGAGGACTTGACCTTGTTGTCACATAATCTGTATCAAACCCCTGGAGGCTGTTTGTTTTTGCATGTTTCTGGTTAGGGAGGCCAGTCGCGAAACTAGATAATAGAGATGCTATTGACACTATTGACTTGCTTGAACATTTTACCCTCACGTTAATTGCTGTTTCGCATTGTTTTTTTCATAATGAAGCATTCTGCCCTCCCATGTGTGTTTTGATCTACTCAAAAGGTTGAATGTTATAACGTATTACAATCAGCTGTATTTAAATATGGCACAAGGCATTTTAAAATGCAGTTAGCAGCCCCATCAAGGGCACTGAGAACACGGTGGCAGTGGCATCAAGCCTCTGGTAAAATGCACACAGAGGGGAGACCCTCTTTATGTGAGCAAAGGGCTTATGCATTTTGACAAACCACACTGTTTAAGATATAATAGCGGCATAATCACGGCCCCAGGCTGTCATTCTTCAGCATAATGGCCTGCTTATTCATCTGGGATGGCTTATGTCCCCACAACGATTTTATTTCCCAAGATTACCTTGTTTTCTTGTTCTCCTAACTCTCGTTTCCTTGTTTTTTGTTTTTTTGTTGTTGTCCTACCTCCTTGATTTTATTATCACCTTGTTTCTCAGCTACTTCCTAAGCCCCTGATTCGAACTCACTTTACTTTTAGTGAAAAAGATACATTTGTATTTTAATCTAAAAATACAGAATAATGGTTTTTAAAAAATTTACTTTAATCTTAAATTTAGCATGATCACAGTAATTTGGATTTATTTAATGTAGTATTTTGATGGTAAAGGAGAGAAAATAAATATACGGTGTATATTTACAAAGATGTCGAAGCAATGTTTTATTGAAGTTTTATTTTACAAGTTTTTAAATCTACAATTGACATAGGGAAAGATGTGTATATTTCTGGAACACTCTCCACCAATATAGGCTACAAATTCACCACTTTGTGTGATGTTGTGAGTGACTGTATATTGATGTTCACAGTGACAATGAAAGAGTTACAAAGACGACCAGACTGTATAGGTTAAATAATCTGGGGGAGACGCAGACGGGCTGTGCGGCCCACCCAGTACAATCTTACAAAGGGACAGCTACCAGAATCATCACAGGGTTAAATTCTTCTCAATCTAAAACATAGAACTTTTACATTTGCCTTACCAGTAAACATTTATAGATAGACTTTGTATTGTACATATTAAAATACTTTACAAACACAATGAGAGCTCAGCACTGAGAGGGAAAGAATGAGCAGAGAGGGGGAAAAAAGCTGCCGTACATGGAAGTGCTTTGCTTTCCACTTGAGAACTTCTCCTGTACTGGACTGTCCAGCATTTGACCACTATTAAGGATTGTTTTCAGTTGCAATATTTATATGCACTTAAGCACTAGTTTTCTTCAGAGTATTTTCCCTCTGAGTGTTAATATGGCAATCTCCAATGATATGCATGGTCTATAATTTACTTCTTCCCACTGCCTGGAGGCCATGTAATTAAAAGCTTTGCATATGTAGTCAATAAAATCATTTCACACCAAACCATCCTCAATTTACCGTGGTTTAATCCTGACCATTAAACAGGTTAGGTTTAATTAATCTATTTAGTTGTGCAAGATTTACATTTACAAGTTGTGTGATGTGTAATTTGAGAACCACGATAATTGAATTGAACGTAAGTTATTTTCAGATTCTGGTGTATAGTGCATGCAACTGGCTAAGATCATCTCCAAAAAGTGCTTATATCAAACATCTGCGCCCATCCAAAACATATAAATAACACTAAATCTAATCCAGGGCCTGTCTGTCTTTTATGCAAAGCTGACAAATGTAATATCATAATGAATTAAATGAGAGCTTCATCAATTTTTTGTCTATTTAAGCTTCAAAACAACAAGCCCTCTAAATGAGTCTGAGATTTTCACTAGTTTCAACCTCAGTCCCATACTTTTCTGAGTATTGGCCCTAATTTTAGAAGTCCAGGTGGCATGTTAGTAGTGGTAGAGAGATGTTCCTTTGCTCAGGTAGGTTTCAGTCTCCTGCTCAGTTGGGCAGCGTGTCCAGGCCCAGTGATGCTGCGTGCTGCTTGGCCCGCAAGCGTAGGTTCTCAATGCTGGTGGTCTTGCTGTTGTGGCTAGGAAGGCCTCCAGAGGCCTGCAGCAGTGGGCTGTTCCAAACCTGTTGCGCGTGGTGAGACAGGGACTGATAGTAGGACTGACAAGGGAGGGAGCCCAGCGGTGCTGGCATGTTGACATTCATGCCCAGGTATGGTATAGACGACGGGGTCGCCATGTCGAAAGACGGATAATGAACCAGGTTGTTGGTAGCTGCCATGTGCTGGCGAAACTGCTCCTGCAGACGGAAGAGGCTGAGCGGTGACGAGGAGTATGAGTGACTCTGAGAGATCCCGCCGGTCACCCCGCTAGAGGAAGATGAGATAGCCGGGGAGCCAAGAGGAGAATCTAAGGACACAAACATGGTTGTCAAGATTTAGATCAAAATGCTTGTTAGTTATTTGCCACCCTCAAAATGTCATTCTGGCATTTGATGCATCCTTTCACACTCTAAAAACAAAGGCTCCAAAGGGGTTTTATTTACAGCAAATCCATAAGAACTATTTTGGTTCCCCAAAGAACCTTTAAGTGAACGGTTCTCAAAAGAATAATTTTGTTCTTAGTATATGAACAACATTTTCTTCATCTAAAGAACCTTTTTTTCACTATAAAGAACATTTTGTGCAATGGAAAGGTTGCGATGAAATTGGAAGAGCAGTAAATAGCAAATACGTACCTGGTTTGGGGCTGAGACGTTTGCAGAGTGGGGAAAGGTTTCCAGGTGCTGGTTCTTTCTCAACCTTCAGATCTTCTCTGTGCTGCTTTATCTCTTCTTCCTTGTCAGTTGCGTTGTCCTCTGTGGCTGACTCGCTGCCTGACTGCTCTGCCGATGTCACATTAAGCTCAACGCTAAGTTCTGATCCCAGTGTGTGAGGAGCCGCCTCTGCTTCCATGGATGAGGAAGAGGAAGATGATGAAGGTGGCTGGTTCTCAAGATTTATGCTGGAAGGGGCATCGTCCTTATCGTTTGTTGCTAGGGGCCCATCTGTTGAGACATCTTTCTGCTTCTGCAGTTGCTCCTTTTGGAGGCTTCGCTGCTTCTTACGAAACTTTGCACGGCGGTTCTTGAACCATACCTGGTGGCCAAAAGACAAGGTGCAGATACATGATAAATAAGGGTATTTGTAGACATTAGTAATATGGTGAAATCGGTCATTTCTTACCTGTACGCGTGCCTCAGGTAGGTTGGTGCACATGGCCAGGCGCTCCCGCATCACAACATCAGGATAGTGCGTTTTCTGAAAGGTCTTCTCCAACGCTTCCAGTTGCTGGGCCGTGAAAGCGGTGCGACTGCGGCGTTGTTTGCGATGTTGAGAGCCGTAGCGAGCCTCAAGTATGATATCTTGAAATGTACAGCCGTTGGAAGACAAAAGACACGGCATATTTAATTCAATGTACTATCACAATTATTTGGTGTGTTAAAGGGAGGGAGAGAGAGAACGCACTTACCAGCCAGTCTCTCCGCGAGCGTGAGCGCATGAACAGACGGCCGATAGTCAGGCGCGTGCTGCGCCTGTTGCGCCGCCTGTTGATGCAGGTTGTACATGGCGCTCAATGAGTTCATGGCGTGGAGAGAGTATCCGTTCACTCCGTAGTGTTGCATGATTCAAAAATATCTGCAAAAATAAGAATGAGCTATGATGAGTTTTAACACTGAGCTTTTTCTGTTTGTTAAAACATATTTTTACAATCACAAAAGTTAGATTGAGAGTTAAAGTCAAAGTTAAAAGTCAGACTAGATGATTTCGAACTAAAGTGGCGTTGTGTGAGGAGGAAACTAAAGCAACAGTATCTTTTTCAGTGTATATGATAGATGGACAAAATGTATGTACTGTCATTATGGTAGACTATATTTCGGAAACATGGGCCTCTAGAGTTAAAATGTTTACGCTATAGGCTATTTAAATCTAGAATTGGCAATATAATTATTTGACACTTTGGTGCTAGGTGCCAAGACTGCGGCTATAAAATTAAAGACAGAAAATTCCTTAAAATGCCTTAAATTCGCATTCTGACATGATCAGGCCTTAAAGATAGGCTACTGAACACTTTACTTCACTATAAGTCTGTGTTTATTTGTCCTCCTTTATCGTCTACCTTAGTAAATAGTCCAGCGTTAATTTGTTAAATTTATTGAAACAAATATTTTAATTAACATCTCGTTTCTTCTGTGATATTTTTATTTGCGCGTAGTTAATCAATCAGTAGGCGGTTGTCAGTTTATAGCTAGAGTGTCAAGTAGCACTTTTAAAAATCCGCTTATAGGAGCGGAACTGTGTTCATTAATATCCAATTATTGTTTTGTCCAATCCATTAGTCATACACAAGGAATTAATTGGTGCAATTATCACTTGTTTTACCTAATGAGCTCCGACTTATGCTTACTACATTAGATTTATAATTTCAGAGGCAAATTACCGTAGCGAATCCTTTAAAAACAGTTGTCAATGAATCATTGATTGATTTTAGTGAAATCTAGGCCTAGGCTACTTAAGCAATGAACGAATGTTTCGATACAGACTTCGTTATATCAGTTCTGTCATCGAAATTTAATTTCACTCATAATTTCATATGCTAGGACTTGGAAAGACGATATTTTAATCGTAATATTTACAATTTACTGATGATTGCACGGGATGCTATTGATTTAATAATTTGGCCATGAGGTTTAGTGTCCTGCTTCTCCAGTCATTTTTCACAGTCGATTTAAGATTTTCATAGGTAAAATGAAAGGCTCCAGGACACGATTAGATATGTATTAGTATAGAGGTGGTTGACAGGCACGAATATCTCCGAGGCCAATGCTCTGCGCATTATTAAGAGAGAAAGTAGCCTATATGCTCCCGCACATGGCGGGTGTCCAGGGACTTGTAACAGCCTCGAGTTTTAAACTAAATTGTATTTCCAACCAGCACTTAAATGGCTCGTTATTTAGCCTACTTCGATTCAGTTTGTTTGTAGCCTACATGAAATTAATGAACTAGGATACATGTTAAAAAAAAAACATGCATACTAATTCATCAAAATCAAATTACGTTAAAATATCCAACACAATTTGACGTTATGGGCTATTTTTGAGCAGTGCTGTAGCAATAACAATAATAGGCTAATAATAATAATAATAAATAATAATTAGATATAGGTTATAATTCTTTGTAATTACTATATAATAATTCTGACACTAATTGGCAAACATTATGTAGCTTATTTCGCATTGTGACAACTTGTATATGTTTGCTATATTTGTTTCATGATAATTCAGTGCCATTTTAATAAGACAAATTCAAATTAAAAAATAATTTCCAAAGTTTAGTGGTATTATTCAGATTTACCAATGTTTTTTAATTGTGAATATTTTAGTAATAATTAAATTACTATTAAATTATGACCTATTTTGTTGTTGCTGTTTTTGTGGTTATTATTTCTGCATTTATATAATCTCGTTGCTTCAAGTAAAAATGATAGGCTATAAAGTTTTTTTAAGTGCCGTTTTTCTTTGCGATAATTGCCTTTCGTTGTCATCCTATGCAGTTTTGTAACCGGCGACTGCCGTTTATGTCTATTCAGAACTTGAGGAAGGAAATTAGTTTGTAGGGCTTGTTTAAAGGTTTTTGTGTGCGTGTACTATCCTTTTCTGTTATAGGCCACCGAAACGTTTACCCTCCTCAGCGTGGAAGCTTCTGAATGACACTCGGAGTGCCCATTCCCAGACTATTAAGTCAGTGCACCGTCTGATGAATGTGATCAGAGGGCAAGAGGGAATAGTTTAATTCGCTTGGACAGAAGGTGCTTTGCTAAACATTTACTTTTCTCCCCCAAGTATTTGAATTGAATGGGGTCCGTTTCTCTCTCTCCCTTCTCTCGCGGTCCCTTATCCCATCGCCCCGGGGCCACGCTTTGGCTGAGATGTATGGCTTCTCTGCGGGTAAAATATGCATGTTGATCCCCATTTGGGTCCCCGTCTAATGGAAGTGCAAATAGGTTTCGACTGTGGAGACCTCCATTTATCATCACCGCTGACACGGACGGACGTATACAGTGAGCTTAC
>JAFVLL020031994.1:0-21585 GCA_021397915.2 Tor tambroides | reverse complement strand
ACATTAAACAGTTTTGATGCTATTGATTGTTTATGTTGCTAAGGGTGGTTGCTAAGGGTGTTGCTCAGTGATACACAGAACGGTTGAGTGAAGCGTTCATAGCCGTGCTGTATCGTGAATAAAACACAGCTGCTGACCAATCAGAATCCAGGAATGGAACTAACCATTTTATAAATATAGATATATGTGTGTGTGTAAGCTTGACGTCTCTTGGGAAGTTATGACTTCGTAAGTTGTAATTAATAGTGTGTTGAAGTCATGTTGGAAACACTGTACTTACGAACATGAACGACACCACAAAGTCATAATTAAGATGTGGAAACTTTTGATTTTTTTTGAAGCCATGAGTTTCCAAGTTGGGGGAATTTGTTATTATTACGTATTTTCCATTTATAAAACTAGCTAAGTTGCATAAAAACAAACTTTATAAAAGTTGCATGCACGAAATGCGATAGTATTCGACAATTATGATGGAGTATACAACTATTCCGTTTTCAGCACCTTCATAAATTAAATAAAGAATAAGCACTGGGTGTCTTTGCTTTATGTTTTTATTCAATGTAATAAATCCAGTTTTAAAACATTAAAACGTTATAAAATATGCTCTAGTTGTATTTATACCGGAGCTTATGGATTTATCAAGTAATAAAGCACTTTTGCTGAGTTTCCTCTTGAGAAGTTACGACTTTGGAGGTTGTAATTAATGGTGCGTTCAAGTCACGTCTGAAAAATCGTAATTACGAGTTTACATGAATGGCACCACAAAGTCTTAGGAGGTGTTTACAAGATGTTTTCAACTAAAACTGTTTATGCATTTTGGCTGTTCATTTACACAACAATGGTGTTTTGGGGGCCTGAAAACAAACTTTGAAAACTGGTTTCAAAGTGCACGTTTTTGAAAACGAGACCATTATCGTCTCATTATAAACTTTAAAAAGGCAAATCTGTGAAAAAACATTTGTAATACGCATGCGTTTTACATATTCAGTCTATAGGTTTGTGTGCAGATGTGTAGTGTTTCTTTACAACGTGACATCGCCAACTACTGGCCTGGAATGAAAAATACAGTGTTTTAGTTGTTTTGCGGCTCCATGTGAACTGGGGTCATTTTGACAATTATTAGTAGACAGTTGTCATGTAAACTTACTCTACATTACATGTGGGAATCTCTGGACATTCACTGAGCCATGAGTTCTTATGTTTGAGGTTGTAACTAATGTTGCTTTCAACGTATTTATGAACGCACATGAATGGAAAAACAAAGTCAGAATTACAAGAAATTACTCTGGATTTCTGATGAGTTTCTGAGCTGGAGATGTGTCAGTGAACAAATATGGTGGAAGCAATGGATACAGTGTCTATATTGCCAGAAAGAGCCTATTATAGTTAAACGCACATGAATGCCACCACAAAGTTTTAATAAGTGGGAAACACTGGATGTTCTTTTAGCCATGAGTTTCCAAGTTGAGGACATGTTATTAATATATGGTCGAATAAATGGATACAGCATCTGCGATGATGGTAAATTTGTTGAAATTTATTAATTTATTTATTGTACAAGATGCAGTAGTATTGGACAATTACGATTACACAGCACCTTTATAAATTGAATAAAACATCAAAAAAATCGGAAACACACCTGGTGCATGTTCTTTATTCATAATTTTGTAGAAGTCGAGTTTAAAAAATCTTGAACTTGACGTAATTATGACTTGCAAATCATGAACATGAACTTCCCCAGAGGACTTGACCCCCCCCCTCCCCCTCCCCCTCAAATAAATGCACAGAGGACTCACATTTGATGTAAAACTGATGCTTTGTATGTATTTTATATTTCTTAGGAAATTAATGTTTGTTTTTTGTTTGTTTGGTTGTTTGTTTACATACTGCAAAGCATTTTCTGGTTTCACTTTATTTGCTTTATTTTCAAAATAAATAAATAAATAGATGCATACATAAATCATTTATCCATAGTAAATAAAATGTATAAAAATAAGCACAGACCATTGTTGTTGTTTTTTTAAATGTAATTATATAATTAATTGGATATATATATATATATATATATATATATATATATATATATATATATATATATATACACACACACACACACACACACACACACACACACATACATATATATATATATATATATATATATATATATATAAAATTTTCAGGAAAATCCTTATCCTTAAAAAGTTGAATTACATATATTTTATTTGATTTTTAAATAAAGACTAATTTAATTAATTAAATTGTCAGGTCTAGTACAAAACAAATTGCATTGTCAAAATTCATAATGCTAAAACTGAATTATGGTAAATACCAATTCAACTTTCTTCAAAGTTCTTTAATTGACAAGCCTCCAAAGAAAAACATAGGCCTCTCAGAAAATCCGGCTGCAAACACAATGTACGCTCGTCTCATAAACATGATCGTTGTGACTGCAACTGAAGATTGCGTATAGTTTTTCAGTGTTTCCTTCCTTTAGTGAACTCCTGATAAGATAAACCTAGAGTAAATACTCTCCTTTAAAACAATGATTGACATATTGTTCAGATATTGCTTGGGGATGTCTATGGAAAAGTGATTTCACATGGATCTACATTGTTTTGCAACATCAATCTCTCATAACTAATTTCATTATCAGTGTTTATTTCAAGTGCCAGGGCTTGTAATTCACTAAACAGAAAGACAGCGGTCTATCTGACCATATCTCTGCCAAAAAAAAAGCAAATTTAATAAAAAGCTAAATTTATAGCAAAAGTGATGAAAAGCTCTGTTTGGAATGAAAGGAAATGGAAATGCGCACAATGGGACGGATACAGCGGTGGAATTCAGCACAGCTGTTTTTTGTTAGCACCATTCTGGCTGTGTGAAGATATATTATATTTTGTTCTTCTGTTTCATATATCAAGCTGAAGGAGCCAATTAATTCAGAAAATGCTCAAAGACACTTTGGGATTAGGCCGTAATGACACTCTTAACAATAAACAACGAATTAAGCGCACATTCATTCCCAAGAGTAATGCCCTTTATCGAGGCGTGTAAACACATGAATGTAGACCCTCTTTTATGTATAATAATATTATTTTAAACCAACAATAAATACAACTACTACTTTTCAGAAATTCAGAAAGTGAAAAGCTTTGAAAAGCATGATTCTTTTGTTAAGTGTCATTGGTGCTATAATTATTGCGAGATGTTAAAATAAATAAATAAATAAATTAAAGTTCCAAGTTCTCAATGCCCTTGTTGTATACATACTGGATCATATAGATTCAAAGACAAACAAATAAATAAAAAAACTTATATACAATTTTCAAGAAAGGTTTACATTTAATGATTCAAAGTCATGTAGTGTAACCAAGTTAAAAAATGCTTTTCCTTACACACTGAATACATGCAAGCATACACGTATGAATAATTATTTTCAAAATAGTTTTTAAATATATTTTGTAATGCAAGAAGTACTGTTTACAAATATCATTAATTGTAAATTCATATATAGCATTGTTTTTTTGGTGGGAGTTGCACCACATGACATTTTGCAACTTCAGCTTGACTTGTCATTAAGAGTTTAAATTGATATTATATGTCCGCGATAGAGTTTCCTTTTTTTTATTTATTTATTTTTTTTTGGTTGCACCACATGAGTTTAATTGATAGACAGATGTTTTTGGTAACACTTTACAATAATGTTCCGTCTGTTAACATTAGTTAACATGACCTAACATAGACATGAAGGGAAAAAAAAACAAACAAACAAACAAACAAAAAACTTAATTTTACTACTATAGTGTTTTTTTTTGTTGTTGTTTTTTTATGTGTGTGTGTTTGTGTAATTCTTTGGAATTATTATTTTTTTCATATTTTTTCTGCTTTTATATTAATTTTAGTTAAAGGTTTTGTGTTTTTGTGTATTTTTGAATATTTATTTAAATATTATTAAATAAAATGTCAAATTATATAATTTAATAAATTAAACTTTATTTTAATTTAATTATTGTATTTTAATTAACATTTATTTTAGTTCAAGTACTGTGTTTGTAATGGATTTAGTTTTAGTTAATTATAAGATCCCTGATCGTAGTTAATTTCAACATTTACTAATTCATTAAAATCAAAACTTGTATTTGTTAATATTATTTAATAAACCTGAACTAACATGAACCAACAACAAATAGTTCTATTTTTATATTATAGAAACTAATATTACGGATTATGGACTCATATTTTAGCCAGAAGCTATGGTTTGAAGTTAAAAACATCTTGTTTCTTACAAACAAGACATTAACTGATGGACAGGAGTGGTGTGGATTACTTGTATATTATTGTGATGTTTTTATCAGCTGTTTGGACTCTCATTCTGACGGCACCCATTCACTGCAGAGGATCCATTGCTGAGCAAGTGATGTAATGCTACATTTCTTCAAATGTGATGAGGAAACAAACTCATCTACATCTCGGATGGCCTGAGGGTGAGGAAGTTTTCAGCAAATTTTCATTTTTGCATGAATTGTTCCTTAAATTCTTGACTCAATTTCGAAAGTTCTATTTCCAAGTAAAACTTGTTACTAAACAGAATTTCGGAGATTAAAATGACTAATACTTTCATGAGTTACAACAAAAATTCTTGGAGAAATTTTTTTTCCCTTCCTCAAGTAGAGCAGCTTCTCATCTACCCACACACACACACACACACACACACACACACACACACAGAGAGAAAGCAGCATATCTGCTAGACGATCGGCGAGAACTGTCGAGTGTGTGCTTCTCTACGCCTGCACACCTGCCAGAACTCAAGCAGAAGTGCAAAGCTCTCCAGGAACAAACGTGCAGTTCACCATCCTCCTGGATAGCTTGCAGTACCGCTGTGAAGCCAATATCAAACGTGTGCAGATCTTTTTATAGAGATATTTGTTTTGTGACCAACAGGGCTTCCTGGCAGAGGCTAGCAGTCAGCAGTCCCAGAGCTGCTACAGTCTGCTTTCGGCCAGGAACCCACTACAACACACAACAGATGCAAGCTTCCCAGCTTTATTGGTTAAACAACATTGTGTTGTCTTGGAGTTTTTCCTCCCATGTTCCTGGTGCTAAAAATAGGTTTGAAAAGCAGAATTTTGCAGTAGCATCGTTGAACAGATGTAGAAGTGGATACTATTTAGTTGTCATGCGCCGACTGAAGTGCTGAGGAGTGATCAGATCAAAGAGGGTTTTGTTAATGCCATGAAATAATAATCATAACTGCCAGAGAGATCATTATTAGAGAAGCATGACTGGAATTGTAGCAATGCACCAAGTGACCCCTTGTGAAAAAGAAGTGTGCTTATTTGAACTGAATGTGCACTTATAATGTACTTCGAATCCTAAAACTATATTTAAAAACAAAACTATACTTGAAGATATTATTATATTAATGCAATAAAAATATCACATTAAATTCATTACTGTTTTTAACATTTAAAAAGTGCACATTGTAATAATGTCAAATTAAAAGTCTCACTTGTTTTAATAGTATTTTGTCGTGCTTTAAAGAAGTACACTTATTTTGATGTGCAAATTGCAACTTCATCATTGCAAATGTGTAATTACAAATATATTTAAATACATGACATATACGGTTCAGTAGAACAACATTAACGCATATTTTAGCTTACCATAAATGTTTGTCATTAGTTGTCAGTAGTGCCTTTTAGCCAATAGAAATAATTATGAAATTACTATAAATACGTACTTAATTTAGGATTATTATAGTTAATTAAAACTAAAACCAAAACCATTAAAAAAAAGTTACTTTAAATAAAATAAATGTCAACTGAATGAAAAAAAAACAAAAAAAAACAAAAACCAAAACAAAACAAAACCAAACAAAAAACAAATTTTATTTCAGCTAGTTTTCAATCCAAAATAATAACTAACTAACTAACTAATATACACATATATACACACATATATACACACACACACACACTCACACACATAATGTCACGAATCCGGTCTATGAACTTCTGTTCACTCACCACCAGAGGTCATTCGCTCACCACATTGACTCTTGCACTACAATACTGTTGCATGTCACCCCCAGACTGCATTTTCCATCATCCACTGCACTGATCACAGCTGTCACCAATCACACATTGCACCGATTACACAGCTGATCCCATCAGACATGCTTTATAAGCCTTGGACTTCCTCTCTGTCATCGTCGAGTATCGTATAGCGTATATCCTAGCGATAGCTACTCTACGGAGCCCACGCAGTTGTTATAGTCTTGCCTTGCTAGTTTTCTCGTGTTTGATACTTGCCCGTGTTTCCTGGATTAAAAAAAAAAAAAAAAAAAAAATGTGATGCATTGTCAAGTATGGTGACCCATACTCGAAATTGGTCCTCTGCATTTAACCCATCCAAGTGCATGCACACAGTAGTGAACATACACCCGGAGCAGTGGGCAGCCAATGTTCCAGCGCCCGGGGAGCAATTTGGGGTTTGGTGCCTTGCTCAAGGGCACCTCAGTCATGGTACTGCTGGTGCGGGAATCGAACAGGCGACCTTCTGGTTACAAGCCCGACTCTCTAACCATTAGGCCCACGACTCCTCCCACGATTAACCCTTTGCCTTGCCGTTTGGACTTTGTTTGCACCTCGTTTGGATCATTGCTTGTGTACCTGGATTATCTCTCTTCCTTGTCCTGTTGGATATTGTTCGCCGATCGCCGACCTTCACTTGCCCTAGGATTACTCTTTGTCTTGCCTCGTCTATGTCTGTTTGCTGTGTATCGACCTATGCTTGTTTCCGACCACTCCCTTGAATAAAAGCCTGCAGATGGATCTGAACACTTCCTCTGTTTCTTCCGTAACACATAAACTAATAAAATAACTAATAAAACCAAAACAAAATTACAAAAACTTTACCTAAAATTAGCATGAAAGTAGAAAATATATTTAAAATACAATTCAAAATATTGAAAAAAACCCTACTTTTTTTTTACTTAAATCCTGCTTAGAGTTACTGCTTAGAGAAAATTCAGCTAATTGCATTTAATATAAACTTAAACTATAATAAATTTTCATTTAATTGCAATTAATATGCAGTTAAGTGTCCAAAAATAGCATTCAGTTCATACTTAAGTATAATCTTTTGAAGCATATTATTTACGCAATACGTGCTCTTTTGAAGTATGCTTGAGTTTACTTCTTTTTTACAAGAAAAATGTAAAAATCTACAATGATTTCATTATGATTTTTTAAAAGAATATTCAAGACGCTCTTTTCCATGCAATGAAGAATAAAGTGGTCAAGCTCCAAAAAGAACAAAAAATAAAATCAATAAAATAAAATACTCTTAAATCAAATCAAATCAAAGCAATGATCCACCCCTAAATATGGTGGCATGAACCTAATTAAAAAAAATAAATAAATAAATAAAAAATTCAACTAACGTCAAACTTCTTTGGTTCTCCCACAGAATGTGACCAAACATCTTGACCAATGAGCTTTGATTCTGGAATATAAAGTACCAGACAAACCACATGAATTATTTACACTTTCTTGGCGTTTCGGACCCCATTGACTTCAACAGCTTATATTTCGAGAGTGAAATGTTCAAGAGTTCACACGTTTTCTATCTGCTTTTGCTCAATGTCTACTTGTTGTTGGGTGATCCATCAATCTGTCACCCCCAAAGCCTTTGTTTCACCTTCCTCTTCATCCCTAACTTCCTTTCATTCTTCTTTAAGTGATTCTCTTTTATCTTCTTTGTCTCTGTCTCTCTCTCTCGTCACCTTTCATACCCAAACTCAGATCGGGGAAAGTTCAGCTTGATGTCGATGTTTATTTGCCTTAAGAAACTTCTTCCTCCAAATTTCAACGAGTCCATACATCATTCATTAGAGATCAAAAAGGGGTGTCTTGGCACTCTCTGCACCCTTCAGCTCGTTCACTGTCCCTCAACATTACTGCTTGGCTTGCACTTTTAACACTTCCACAACTCGGAGCTGTTTGTTAATGCACTGCAAATGAACACGAGCCCCGTGTGACTGAAGCGCTGTGATGCTCGTATCGACTGTTAAACACTGGTCATCAGAAGCTTGCTCAAGTAAGCTGAATACTAATGAACGCTCCAAAGTACAAGACCACTTTGTGCTGTAATGTTGGGAATAAGATCTAAAATGAACACTCTCCAGGGCCAAATCCAAGTGAAAACTGGCTTTTGCGAGAAAAATGAAATGGAACGGCCTCAATTTGTCAAAAATGTCAGGGTGGTGTAACTGTCCTTTGATGTATTATAATGAAGAAAAAACACAAATGGAGGAAATTCTTTAAAAGAAAACTATGTGTAATCTCATTATTATTATTATTAGCCGATTAAGCTTTTTGTCTGCCAGGTCATGTGGTGCAACCGACGGTCAAATAAGACAATAAGCCATAAGAAACCTTTGTGGGGAAAAAAAGTTCACTTATTTGTAGTTGAATGTGCACTTATAGAGTATTTCAGATCTTAAAAGTATATATATATTTTGGTAACACTTTAGAATACTGATCCTTTGTTAATGAATAACTACACAGGAACAAGTCACTAATGCACTATTAACATTGTAGTAACTACTATTACCTAACAAGAAACTATGATTATTGATTTAGTAAGTAATAGCACTCAGTTGAAACTGGTAGTTCACTGTTAGCTAATCAATAACTACTATTTTTTTTAATATGTGACCCTGGACCACAAAAGCAGTCTTAAGTCGCTGGGGGTTATTTTTAGCAACAGCCAAAAATACATTGGATGGGTTAAAATTATTGATTTTTGTTTTATGCCAAAAATCATTAGGACATTAAGTAAAGATCATGTTCCATGAGGATTTTTTGTAAATTTCATACTGTAAATATATCAAAACTTCATTTTTGATTAGTAATATGCATTGCTATGAACTTCATTTGAACAACTTTAAAGGTGATTTTCTCAGTATTTTGATTTTTTGCACCCTCAGATTCCAGATTTTCAAATATCTCGGCCAAATATTGTCCTATCCTAACAAACCATACATCAATAGAAAGATTATTTATTCAGCTTTCAGATGATGTACAATTTTGAAAAATTGACACTTATGACTGGTTTTGTGGTCCAGGGTCACATATATACTGGAGAACTACTAAGAACTACTGTATACAGATTCATAATTAATGTGAATTATGCATAATGTATAATTAATTCTAAAATGAAGATCATGGTAACCCACTAGTAATGACTCAAGAATTATCAAATCCTTCTAAAGGAAATACTAATTACTTGGATCAGCATTCTAAAGTGAAAAGCATCATAACTCCCTAATATTGACTGACGTCATTTTAAGCTTTTGAGATATATGTAAGGTTTTGGATAGTAATGACTACATCCTTCTGAAGAAACTACTAATTATTTGGATCAGTATTCTAAAGTGAAGATCACGGTAACCCACTAGTAATGATTTAAGTGTTACCAAATGTAGCTAAATGAATTACTAACCAAAACCTTACAAAACCCTTAAAAGTTTACAATGACTTCAGTAATTACTAGGGAGTTATCACGATCTTCACTTTAGAATACTGATCCAAAAAATGAGTAATTCCTTTAGAAGGATGTAGTAACACCTGAATAATTACTATCCAATGCTTTACAACACTCTCAAAAGCTTACAATGATTTCAGTCGTTACTAGAGAATTATCATGATCCTCACTTTAGAATACTGATCCAAATAATTAGGAATTCCTTCTGAAGAATTTGGTAATACTTGAGTCATTACTAGTGGGTTACCATGACCTTTACTTTAGAATTAATTATACATTATGTATTATTCATATTAATTATGAACCTGTATGCAGTAGTTCTTAGGTAGGTATGAAAAAATAATAGTTACTGATCAGCTAATAGTGAACTACTGCATTCGACTAAGCACTATTACTTACTAATTCATTAATCAGAGTTTCTTGTTAGTTACTAGAGTTACTAGAGTGCTAATATTGCGTTACTCATGTGTTCTTGTGTAGTTATTCATTAATGATGGAACAGTATTCTGAAGTGTTTCCATTTTTTTTCATATAGTTTATATAAACTGTACTTAACCATACCATTAATCAAATAAAAGGCCACTTAATTACACTTTCATACCATTTCTTAACACACTTAAGCACACTTTTAAAAAGTGCAATTAACAATGTCAAATTAAAGGTTTTATTTTAAAACTATTATGTTTCAATTATCTTTTGTCACAGATTTTTCTTTTATCTTTTGATGTGTTGACTAACATACTAAAGCACTAGTAAGGTACTTTATAATTTTGACTGTAGAGTCTTAATTTAAAGTTAATAAATTTTAAAAGCACTAAAATGTAACTTGTCATAAATGTGTAATCATAAACATTTAAATACATACGTTCCAAATAACATTAAGGTGTTTTTTAGTTTGTTTGTTTTTTTTTTTTGTTGTTGTTTTGTTTATCATAAATGTTTGCCAGTATATTTGAAAGTAAACTTTAACCATATTTACAAAAGAACAGAAGTAATTATGAAACTACATATAAAGATGTACTTAAGTCCTACTTAAGTGGGCCAAAAAAGCACATGCATTTACTATAACTTTAAACTATAATACATTTTCATTTAATTGCAATTATCATGCAATTAAGGGCCAGATTTACTAAACAGAGCAAATTAGCGTTAGAGCGCAATTCCATAAAAGCGTTGATGGGAGGGGAAATTCTGCATGTGATTTACTGACAATGAACACATTAGAGAACAAAGACACAGCAGATCATTTCCATAATGACCAGCGCAATCTACCAAGAGCAGCGCAAATTACCCCCTGCTTTAAGACATGCTATTTTGGGTGTTAAATAATGGTGCAAATACCAGTAATTTGACGAGCGCAAACATTAGTAAATCACGTTGCGTGATTCACTTGAATACTCTCCTCCCATAAATTTTGCATCTGAAAGGGAAACTCCTATAAATATGCAATAAGGTCAGGCGCAAAAATAACTGTCCACGCCTTTTCAGCGCTAATTCTTCACTGTGCGTCTTTAGTAAATCGTGACAATATTATTTTAACGCCAAAAGACAGTTTGCGCTGGCACAAGCTGTTAGTAAATCTGGCCCTAAGTGTCCAAAAACATCACATTCAGTCCAAACTTAAATATATTCTTTTAAAGTATAGTAAGTACTCTTTTTGAAAATATGCTGCTACTTTTACGCAAAATAAAACGTGAGGAACGAAATCAAAACTGTGGCACACAGCAGCTTGCACTATTTGCTTCAAGTACAGTATGTGCTAATATGGAACATTCGTCATCTCAAGTCAATAAGCTAATGAATGCATGACAAGTAATGCGGTTTTATGTTTTAGGTCCAAAATTGGCTAAGTATGAAGACAAATTGCATTTTGAAATCGGTGTAATTCTGCACATTGGCATTAAATAAGGAATATGGTGGTTAATGTAGCTAAGAGTCCTACACTCATTGGTAGCTGGAAGAATAATCAATTGAACTGGATTGTTTAATAAAAGAACACGCATGGGGCAGGAATGTGTGGAACGTGATTTGTGGATGACAAGCATTGTAATTCAGCAGAAATCCACAGGGCTTTTCTGTAGACTTTTCACGTGGCCCTGCTAATGAATGGACACATCATGTCACAGTGCCACTACATCGCTTTCCATTCTGGAATAATGAGTTTGTCTTCAGTGGAGTCCCTCTGCTGGAAAACCCAGATAAGTAGCTATAGTCAAAGCAGGATTAGGAAGTTAACCAGACAGGTATCCAGCTGAGACAGTGGTCGACCTATTAGACTATCTTGATCAGCTTGGTTTGGACTGACCACCATCTGTGAATCTGGTTTAGATGGCTCATGTAACTTTGCTGGTTAACCTACTTGTACAACCTGAATTATCATTTCTTTAGCTACAGACACTTTACAAATAAATTCGTTTTGGCGCAATTTTCACATGAAAGGTGTACATTTGAAAATTGTGGTTATTATCTGGTTTAAATTGCTTGTACTGTAACAATCATATTATACTTAGTTATCCATTTTGGGAATTGCTAACTATGTATTTCTACAGAATCTATATCTATAGAAATATTTTTGAAATAAAACATTTTATTTTTTATACTCTATTTAATGTCTATTTAATATATCATATTATATGCATGTATAGTTTTTATGATGCTTTTGAATCAAACATTTATTCCTTTTTTGCATTTATTGCATATTATTTTTAAAGTAATTTTGTAAAATTAAGCAGAGTGTGATATTATATTATATTATATTATATTATATTTATTATATTATATTACATTATATTATATGTTAGGGATAATGTGCATCTAGCCGGTTGTTATCGCAGAATAAAGCCAGACAGGCTTACCGGTTGTTGTCGGGAAATAACATACCTCAGAATGTGGTGACTGACCAATCAGGATTGAGTATTCCACAGAGCCGTCTAATATTATATTATATTATATTATATTATATGTATGTATAGTTTTCATGCTATAATGCACGATATATAATTTAGGATACAGTAAAAATTTATAAAAGACCAAATTCTCCTGTTAAGAATGTACAGTATGTCCACTGTTGGACATTGTTAGTGGACAAATAAGCCTAAGGGGAGTGTGAAAAGTGTGTTTTAAAAAAATCCACAGGGCCAAAAGTCCCCATATAGTTGAAGCAATGCCTATACTGAAAAAGATCTTGGTCATCTGGACTTCCTTGAATCCCTCAATTCCCAAACTACAGGAGCGAGGGCTGATGAAATGCTCCATTAACACATGGGACGGTAAACTTTCCGATCATTCCCCAGAGTTGTGTTCAGCTCATTAGTGAATCTGAGGTGTAGATGAGGTCGCGGTGCCATGCGCCGTGGCTGTTTGATCACATGACAGTTCCTCAACATTATCTTCATGGCCTTGGCAACAAACCAGGCAGGGACCGACAGTAGGCAGCCTTCCCATTCTCTTTTATCATCTCTCTTTCAGCCAGCCTCGGTAAAATTATGAGCGGGAAATAATGAAGCCAGAATGCACACACAACAGTCAAGTTCAGCGAATCTGAAAGGTGCTGGAGTTTCCCTTCACTTCCTCTTCCTTCATTTCCCAGTTTGCTGCATTGCCTTCATCTCCAGCTTTGATCACTGCCCCTCTTCTAGGAGACATCCTCTGTCTTTCGCTCTATCTCTCCTTCTCTTCCTCCACTTTGATCAGTATTAGGCAGTCTTTCTCATCTCTGGCCTCTTTCACTGGCTCCCATCTCAGAGGCTTTTACAGTGAGAATCTCTGTTGCTTATGTTTACGTAATGTTCAGTACATATCTTCTTAGCAGATGCTTCCTTATCCAAAGCGAGAAAGTTGATGTTTCTATAGGTTATTTCAATGGACCGTCAATCATTTATTCGGCCGAAGACGTATGATGAATTTATTTTGGATATTCATTCAGATTTGTTAAAAAATTGAAAACTGCATAGTAGATTTTTTTTTTTTTTTTTTTTTTTTACATGTTCTGAAGAAACTGCACTGTAAAAAATTCAAAATTTGCCAAACTCAAAATTTTCTAGTGACTGGTAACATTTAAAATTTTCCATTGGCCCAATTTTTAAACATTGAAATTCGGTAAATTGATTTTTTTTCACTTGTGGCAACAGTCAGTTGACATTGGCTCAATGAGAAATAATGTGTTGAGCCAATTGGAAAAACATTAAATCTACCAAAGCATGTTATTGGCCCAACTGAATATTTTAAATAGTACGAGTATACTTTTTTGGTTTTGCCTAATTTAAAAATGTCCATTGGCCAATTTATATAGCTAAAGCAACTTTACTGAATTGCTTATTCTCCATTGTTCCAAATGAAAAAAATAAAAAAAAAAACATTAAATGATACTAAACACTGCCACATTTTAATGCTTTTAATTAAATCTACACCACAATATTGTGAAAAATACCTTAAAATGACAAATATATTAACATTTAACACAATATACTCATACATAAAATCATACATTAATTCTTACAAGATAAATAAAGATTAAGAATTGCATTTTATAAATTAAAACACTTACAAACGTGCAAGAACACCATAAAATGTAATTTATCTGGGGTTACTTCAACCAGCATTTAGTGCAACGTCACATGAGCTCATGAAACTGTATCTTAACTGTTTAAACGCATGTACATTCACATAAAAAAAAACACACACCAAATTTACATAATGGGGTGGTTATTTCACCCAGTTTAGAGTAATTTCACAAATTCTACCATTCTCACAATTTACACATATTTACTAACATTCTCACTTTAAGCTCATGAAACCACATCTTACTTCACATATTAAACATGTTTTTACAAATGTTTACAGAGATGCAAAAAACAAACAAACAAACAAACAAACAAAAACAAGAAAATTGAGCTCTTGAAACTGCATCCAACACTTTACAAAAGTGAAAAAAGAGGTAATCTGAACTCACAAAGTTTTATCTAATTCAAATATTAAACATGTAAACATTTATAAATATAAGGTGCAAAAACACACGGGGCTCATATTTGAGCTCATGAAACGGCATCTTAACAGTTTAAATATTAAACATCAAATACACTTATGCATTTTTGACACTTTCGCTTGAATTGAGTCATTCTCAGAAGCGGTACTTTGAGCTTGTAAAACTGCATCTTACACTACCAAAAAAAATCTTGTAAGAGGTACTTTGAGCTTACTTCTCCCCTAAGGGTTTTCATCACCTAGATTCCCAATAATTTGGACCTAAGAGCTTGAACTTTTTTGCTGCACTCAGTGCCAAGGTTTAAAAACACCTTCTGAATGAACTCAAACGTGTATTTTAAGTCCTTGTTGTACTCCATATTGAATGCATACACCAATCCAAAGAGTACAATGAATGCATTTACAAAGTCTCCCAAGTTGTCAAGTACCACCTCCTCTTCCAGCACAACGGAGACATTCTGCGTACTTGACTGGGCTCTTGAGGTGCAACTGCTGCTGCTTACCATTTCAAGAATTCCCATTTTCATTTCAGTTGTGTGGTTCTCCAATGGCTCTGTACTCTGTATAAAAACAACAACAACAACATAGCAATGTCAATATTAAGTCTACATATAACAAATAAATCCAGAACAATACACAACATCCTCACAACCCATATTCTCAATATTTGATACAATTTTAATAAGTTACTTTAGGATCATTTTACTTTGTTGGCTACTTTGGTTGTTTAGTTTTTCATATCCTGTCACAGAGACTGAAGAAAAGCAAGAAAAGCATTTTTTGCAGTGCACAGCCAACAACACCGAGTGACAAAACAACATGATTCCATGCATTTCCAAAGTAGAGTAAAGAATATATATATAAAAAAAAAAAAAAATGACCAGTATAGTCTTGCATATGATTCCATGTTCTTTGAAATAAAAGGGAAGACCCCGAAGAGCAGCGGCCCTTCTCTGCACAGTCAAGTCTGCCATCTGTACAAGAGGAGAAGAGGTAAAATAATCTGATAATAAAGAATATTTTAAAATTTATATATGAAGAGTTTATTTGCAAAAAACAAAAAAAATTATCTGATTGCGCTCTGTAGTCTCCACAGAGTGTGATCTGAACCCTAAACACATTTTGTCAAAAAAGCCAGTATTGTCCCCTTTCAAGGCATTGCGAGTTCACGTTTTACTGCAAAAGCCAATAAGTCCATCTATCGAGTCTTCGGGTTTGAGTCGTTCGTTCATCACGTGACAGCCTCATAAGCTAAACCTATACATTCAGAGCCGGAAAGAGAATTGATTAGTTCATCTATCGAGTCTTCAGGTTTGAGTCGTTCGTTCTTTTGTCACGTGACGTGACAGCATTGGATAGAGAAATTAGTTAATTTGAATTCCTTACAAACGGGTGCATAGTTATTATTATTATTATTATTTAATCTTACAGTTACGTGATGCGTTTCTGGTCTCAAACTGTAGCTTTTTATTTCTTACGGTTTATAAATGTGCGAATTTCTGTCATGATGGTTCTTTTCCATAACACTGAATGTGTTAACAAAGGTAATAAACTAAAGAGTTGGTTATTATATTATTATTATTATTATTATTAAGTCTTTTCCCCTCAGACTGCATTGGTTTAGCTTATGAGGCTGTCACGGGATGAACGAACGACTCAAACCCTGAACACTCGGGAGATGAACTAACCAATTCTCTTTCCGGCTCTGACTGCATAGGTTACGTGTATGGGGCTGTCACGTGATGAACGAACGACTCGAAAAACCCGAAGACTCGATACAGGTGAACTATAGGATGTTGCGCATGCGCGACTGAACGAATCACTCCCCGAGTCACATTAAAGATTCGTTCAAAATGAACGAATCGTTCAAGAACGACCCATCACTATCACGTATAATGTTAACACTGCTATATTGAGAAACACCGCAGGTGCTCCCAAACACTTACACAAAATGGCAGACATAAACTTCAGAAAATTACACAGCCTGAATACACCGAGGCCGAGCCATGTCTCATGGCGACTCTCAAAGCAACTCCACACAAATTACATTTACAAGCTAATAGTATTTGACACTAATATCGAATAAACATATATTCAATAAGAACTCGTTAATACTCACTGTTCAAGTCGTATGTTAGTGTTCTTCACTAAATGGTGCCTCGCGTGTTCATGCAGGCCTAGCAATGGTGGGTTCACTGAGGGGAAAAATATATTTATATTTATAGCAGAAACGTATTCATTGTGTCTCATACATTTAATATAATTATTATAAAGTGACATAAAATAATTTAGTTAAATAAATAGTAACTTTAAGTAACCGAGGGATCAGCATGGGCTAAATTGAGTTATAAACGCCAACACGACACCAGTAACTTAAAGATGTGAATTCACCGTTACGTTATTCTGCGAAATAAACACCAGTAAAGGCGTGAATTCACACTTAATCTGCAAAAAATACAATGTAATATACGTAAAATGTACTGTGTCCTCAAGTATAAACCTGGATAATTCGGAGAACCTGGCAATTCGTTTAGCGAATAACGTTAACGTACTTGTCTGAGGCTGTAATGTAATGCCCATGTTTTACGTTTTTTTGTCGAAATTACTGAGAGCTGCACTCTATTTAACCTAAAGAGGACTTAATAAATACAGTTCAGTACTCACCGTAACTTTATAGATGAAAATCCGTCTGGAAATTATGTTTCGTTTCGTCGCTCCTAAGCATCTCTCGCTCTCCCGCACACAGGAATTTTAATCCACTACGATTCTCTCATGCGCATGCGCACACTTGTTTTTTGCTGCAAGGCTTGTTGGGCCAAAACAGATTTTTCACTTCTGCTTGATAAATTGGCTGAAAACAATTTAATAAGTTCGGTGAATATATATTTTTAACTTTAACTTCAGACCTTCAGCTAAAATTAGCACAATTTATTTTTTTGTTTTGGGGTAATTTTTGGGAAGCAATTTGTTGAGCCAATGTTTATTTGTCAGTTTCCCCAATTTTTCTAAATGTAAATTTTTTACAGTGTGTAAGTGCAAATGCAGTGTTAGGATGTTGTGGGTGGTTGCATATGCATTTTCTACAGTATTGTGAGTGGTTGTGTATTACTATATTACTAGATGACAACTCGAGATGTTGTACTTGGAGCTGTTCATATCCTTGGACTTGGAATTATGTGAGTTCAATTTTATTTATGTGTATGTGAGGGGCGTTTCCGCCTCCCCTGAGCCCATTGAGTTTTAACAAACCCCCCATAGTGTGCGGTGGGTTTGGTGGGGGGTAATTGAGAATGACTGGGGGAAAGTTACGTGAGAGGAGGCAATGCCTTCATCGCGATATAATTGGATATGACAGCTTATGTTCGGCTCTGGTTGGTTCACGCGTTAAATCCCACCTCTTGTGTTTGTGCGCGTTCCACGTTCGCGAATCAGTCTAAATGAACAATATAAAGGCGTTAATGTGAAGACTAATTGAAAAAAGTAAGTGAACAACTCACACACTTAGATATAACCACTTTGTTACATCAAAATAAGACTTGAAAATGTCTGAAAACATGATCTGTGAAATGCTTAAGTGTACTTAAAGTGTACCTTTTCTTCAGTGTTTCTGAACGCACTTAAATAGATTTAAAATTGCACTTAATAATGTTTTAATAATATTTTGTTGTGCTTTGAAGATGTATATTTATTTTAATCTGTTTAATAACACACTAACAGAAGCAACCTAGGCTCATTGGAAATACATGCCTCTACATATATTACTGCAAAACTGAAAAAATGTACCTATATGTACAATTCAGTGCAGTTTCCAACTGAAATCAACACTAGAGGCAGTAAAACTCCAACAACATTTATTCCTTTTCACACAAAGTATGATTTACAGGTACAAAGTTTTGATTAATAAAGGCTAATTTTCACACAATTGCTTGCAGAATGTTATGTTATGACTTAAAATGATTTTAACATCCTGCACCATTTGAAAACCGATACTTTTGAATGTTGTTGTCACATATACAGCTTCATATGTATGAGATTTCTAATTTAGTAGGTTTACTCAGTAGCTCAAGTGATAGGGCGTTGTACTTAGGGGATGAAATCCACACAAGGAAGTTAAAATAGCATGGCTGCATCAGCGAATGCGTTTTTATATTACTTTTGCATTTGTTAACACTATTGGGTAGGTTTAGGTTTGGGTTTGGTGTAGGGGATATTTCCAACATGATAGAGCATTAACCTTTAGTGACACTCACCAGATATTTTAATTCTGAACAGCCGCACTATGTACCTCAAGCAGCATAATAAAAACGCTGCAAAAAGTGCCTGTACCAACGAAATAAAAACGTGCCACGGTCACGTATTAAACGTGTTTTAGTGCCACTCTCTGGACATTTCACTTTGAAACTGCCGCAAAACGTGCAGTAAGGTACATAATTACGGTGTTGCAGAAATGCCTCAATAAACTCCTAATTTTCTGCTTATCAATAGTTAGTAAGGTAGATGTTAAATTTAGGTATTGGGTAGGATTAGGGATGTAGAATATGGTCATGCAGAATATGTGCTTTATAAGTACTAATAAACAGCCAATGTGTTAATATTAGGCATGCAAATAATCAATTAGTTAATAGTGAGAATTGGTCCATATACTAAAGTGTTACCATTATATACTTTTATTTAACTGCAAAAAAAACATGCAATTAAGTGTCTGGAAGCATTAGATCCAGTTCACACTTAAGTACATTCTTTTAAAGTATATTATTTCTGTAATAAATCTTAAGTAGTGCCTTTTTTCACAAGGGTTTTCATGGCTACACTATTAATGCCAAAATGAACCTGTATAATTTGAGTAATCAACAGATAAAACCACAGTTTGATAGTTAATCAACATTGTTCTAGCTACATTAAACTGTATTACATGTCTTTCGTTAATTTTCAAGTATTCTTGCATTATTAAGACATTATCAGTCAGTTCTAGGAATTATTAAACAAATACATGGCAAAATAACTATATTTTACAGCTGAAGCTGCCACCATTTTACAGGATTTAGCATGACATTGCAATGGTCAGGTTGTACAGGTTCTCTGAAAGTTGTAATTATAAGCTCTACAAGGACATGAGTGTTTTACAAAAGTCCGAATCTATAAATTATGATTTGACACAGGCTCACATTTATATTGCTATTAGGTTCCAATACTGATTTAAAATATATTATTGATTGAAGCTTAGCTACCATTCATAATATTCACGTAGAAGCTGCTGTACTTAAATGCCAGGAAAATGTTAATTTCTAAATGTTAACTGCTATGCTGAGAAATTATTACACCTGAAACTATAACTCCATTCCTCTAAGCAGCAGCAAATGCACTTTTGTTTACAAGTTTACGCAGCAAAATCTTTTAAAATAGATGGCCAGAGGCATTATTAAGTGGGTGCTGAGTAAACATGGCTCCTTAAAGGGACAAAACATCATTCTAAAGATGATATTTAGCATTCATTTGATTGGATTAGCATGCTAAATGCTACATCCTATATTTCCGTGACTGCGCTGTCCATTTATGACGAATGTAAAGCGAAGGATGAAGTTTCTTTGCAAATAAGTGAACACATTTGCAAACAGGCGCTAATGTGAAGGCACCTCGGCTCTGAGAAGGCGGTAGTCATAGAAACGGCAAGAAAAGAAGAGAGAAGGTAGGTAGACACTGAACAATGGTGACAGGTAATTTCTTTGCAGGGCTAACCCTTAGTAAACGACGGCTCCATTCTGTTGAGTAAAGACATTGCTCCTGTGGAGAGAAGGACATTTTCAAGAGCTAACTCTATGAAGAAGCCATTTTTGGTAATGTGCAATGCTGTAAGAGCTTGTATTGGCTAAATGTGCTTGTAGCACGTCTCTCTCATTTTTTTTTTATCCATATCTCTAACTGCGGAGTGACTTAAATCTGCTTTAATTCCAAAGGAACACCTCAAAAATTGCTCTTTCATTGTGACTTAGTAACTGTAACTTCGCAAACTACAAGCTACTTAATGTTTGAAGTAGCTAAACTAGCTTATCTAACTACTTTTTCTTAGTAAAATAAGCTAAGCGATAAGATAAGAGATCAACAATGTAGTGTTTTCTATGGAAGCTTATAAATGTAGGATTGCGAGATAAACAAAAAATAAAAGTCTGAATTGCAAGATGTTAACTCAAAATTCTGAGAAGAAAAGTCTGAATTGTGAGATAAGGTGTCATAATTACCTTTTTTTAACTTTTTTTTATTCTGTGGTGGAAATAACAATTGGGAGATGTAAACTCAGAATTGCAGGAAACCATTGTACCGTTTTTATTTCTAAAATATATACGTTTATAGGAGGAGGTTTATCTGGGTTTTTCTGAGCCTTTTTTAAAATATTGTTCATATCGATATTGGAATTATATTGTATCAACCGAAATTAAGAGATATATATCGTATATAAATGTTGGTCATATTGTCCAGCCCTATGTGAGATTAAACGTCTATTCGACAACAAAAATATTTGTTGACAATTTTTTAGTGTCAATAATGTCGACTAATCGTTTCAGCCCTACTATTGACAATAAACAATAGACCCTTTTTGCTGGTGAAATTTCACTAATGTGACTTCATGTTTATGATAACGAAAAATGTAGTTAAGTACTTCCCTGGAATTTTCCAGCAATCCATGTTTTCACTGTCATACGGTAGGGGGCACTGTTACACATCTTCGGAAAGAGTACAGGATCTCTGGATCCAAAAACAAGCAAAGAAGAAGCAGAAACAAGTGACAGAAGCATTGCTTACACACGTAAGCTAATGCGATTATCGAATATTCAACATCATTTAAATCAAAACCGTTACCGAATGAAATGTCGAACCCACAAAAAGGCATATGGCTATGTTTTGATCATCATTTTCAATCAAAAACAGACATAGTCTTTGGCAAAAATGCAATTTTCTCAGCTTTTGACTCAAGATGTTGCTTGTGTTTATTTTGGTGCTAGCTGGCAACTTGTTGGTTTTTTTTTTTTTTTTTTTTTTTTTTTTTAAATG
>JAFVLL020031993.1:0-13601 GCA_021397915.2 Tor tambroides | reverse complement strand
TACACCCCCCCCCCAAAAAAGATCACTATTCAGCTGAAATATTCAGTGCAATTATCACGCTAAGCAGGGATATCGTAACATATTTCTGTAAGTCTAGCTTATGTCTCTTCCTTATGATAATGTTCAAATCAGTGTTCAAGCTCAAGTTTGCACAAGTGTTTTTGCACAAGATTTTTTTTTATGTATTAAATTAAATTTAATTTAATTTAATTTAATTTGCCTTCCAGTTTTATTTAAACAGTTTTTGAACAAAGATTATAGTTACACTTTATATTAGGTGGCCTTAACTACTATGTACTTACTGTAGAAAATAAGTGCAATGTACTTATTGTGGTCATATTGTATTGTAAAACACTTTTCCTGTTATTGAGGTGAGATACGGGTAAGGTTAGGGACAGGTTTGGTGATTTGGGTAGGTTTAAGGGTGGGTTAAGGTGTAAGGGATGGTTCAACAGTGTAATTATAAATGTAATTACAGAAATTATTTACAGATGTAATTACATGCAGGTATTTTAAAAATATAAGTGCAATGTAAAAACATGTATGTACACAAGAAGTGCATTGTATCAAATGATTAATTTAAATATAAGTACATAGTAGTTAAGACCACCTGATATAAAGTGGGACCAAGATTACTAATGCAAACTTTATTTGTCTACTGCATCCAATTAAGATTCTATGCTAATACAACTTGTCCTGTTTATTTTCACCTTGTGTAAAATATTTAAAACATTGGTTCCCTTCTGAGCGAACTGCGTCCTCTAGGGGTCGCTATGGGGAATGCCTTCAGCGTGACTGGTGTCTGAAGCATACATCTAAACATGACAATAACATTGGCTGGCGACACCCTATGACGTCATTACCCGGCGCGATCACAGTATAAAAGGGCGCCGGGAGAACACGTCATCATCTTTTTCGTCTTCAGGACTGTTTTGTTTGAAGCGTGCATTCCGGTAAGAACGATTTTTTTCTTCCTTACCATGGCGAGCACTAGTAAGGCGTTTAAGAAGTGTGTGGATCTGTGTCCTCGTTATTTGACACCTGATGACACACACAAACTTTGAGTCTTTTGTTTGGGCGAAGAGCACGCGTGCGATGTCTTCAAGGGGGCAATCTGCATGCATTGTGAGCATTTTCCGATGAAAAAGCTCCACTCTCGTTCGTCTCTCTTTTCGAGGAAAGAGGGGCAGCCATCAGCTCCCCGCGGTTCAGGACCCACTGCTGCTGAGACACGGAGGAAAATGAGCTCGTGGGGATCGCAGATGGATCTGGCTGATGAGTTGAAAAAGAGTCTTTCCCTTTCGCGCTTGTCAGTCACGGACGAGAGTGAGCTGCTGGATGACGATGCTATTTCTCTTACATCGTCTGATCCAGCAGCTAGTGCTCTGCTGGCTCCAAGTCAAGAAAAGCAGGAGATGTCAGATGAGGACAAAAAAATTGAGACTGAGTCCTCTCATTCCTCCTGCCCTGCGTACGCTGAGTTGCTGGAGGTTATGGAACGTGCCACAGCGAGGCTCTACTTGCCGTGGAAGCAGGTCAAGAAAGTAGCATCTCGAGGCCACTTCGATGAGCGTTATCTTTCTGACCATAGCCCTCCAGCTTAGGTGAGCCTTCCATTTCTTCCTGATCTTCATGTGGAGATCGAGAAGGCTTGGAAAAATCTGTTTTCGTCCCGCATTCACAGATTTCAGCATACTAGTTATGCCAATATTGAGAGGATGCGTGAGAACGGTTAAGAGAAAAATGCTCCCTATTAAAGAGACGTTGGCCTGCTATGTCTCTGTGGGTGAGACATCTTCTCTTAAGGCTCCCTCCCTGCCATCCAAACCCCTTCAAGATACATCTCGTTTGAATGGCAGGGCGTGCGCAGCAGCAGGTCAGGATAAAAGCCAGGGTCTATCCCATGATGAGATGGCTGAGTTGCGTCGCACCACAGATCTAGCTCTCTGTGGGAGGCATCTGTGGGTGAACCTGGTGGATATTGGGACGAAAGAGAAGGGCTTTTCCTTGATGCGCCAGTTTCCCCTTATGAGCTTTTTGGCACTTCCGTCGAGATGGTTGTAGCGTCTGCGTAAACTCATTGATGGTTGATTACACTTGGTCTTAAGAGACCCCTTTTAGCCTTTTGACTTTTGCATATAAATTACTAACCTGGCCTCACTATTTACATTTATATGGATGCTAAATTACCAATGGTTTCTCCCCACTATCAAAAAGATGCTACACAGATCACCTCTCTGGTCTCCCCATCAAACTTCAAACGCATTCCGAAGAGGAGTGAATGTGTTTAAGTTTGAACCCCTTTTAAGGTGAATTTGCTTCTTTGACGATTCTCATTAGGTTGTGGTTAAATACTGTGAAATACTGCCATTCTTTTGCTCTTCTCTCTCTCTCTTCCTTACTTTCTTTCATTCTGTATATATGTGTTTTGCTCAGTTTAGTTGTATGTTAGCTATAGTTTCATTTATTAAATCCCTTATATTCACAATTGATTGTCTCTGTGTTCTGCTCACGATTCGAAGTCACTGAATGCTGCTCTTTGCTACATGCTAAACTACTGCTAGTACTGTATAAGTAGGAAAGCTATTCTTCCTTGGCCAGGAAAATAATCTTTCCTAGAATTGATAAATAATTATATTGTCTGCTCGGTGGACGGACAGATCAAATAATTGTAATATCGATTCTGCTACAGTTAATTCTAAGATCTAATCTAAATATTTATTATTAATTATAACCAGTTATAATTAATGATAAATATTTCCCTTTCGAGCTAATGTGCTACATGGTGGTCGAGACGTTTAAGGAGGCCAAGATGTGCTCGGCTGCCTTTAAATCCTTCTTTCCACGAGGTCCTGGCCCGTCTCGATCTAAGGGTCAGAGGCGTGCACAGAAGACTATTGTCGCGACATGCACACCTCCCCCGCTTTCAGGTAGGGCTCAAAAGAGGTGTGAGTCGAAGGGTAACAGACCAGATTTGAGGGAGGTGATCCAGACGAGGCGTTCTCAATGCTCTCGTCTGGACCAGAGTAAAACTTGAGCCATCTTCTCACCTCCCTCTGAGAGTATTAACATCTGCTCTTATCTTCTTCCCTTTAATTCCCCTAAAGCCACCCATCTGACCGAGGTTAGGTAGGAGCCTCCTGCGCTCGCATTACAGTCTCTCATGCTGGACCTATAATGTTTCTGTTTAGTTTCTATGTCCCATAGAACTACCTACTGATGGTCCGGACCCAAGCGCTCTTCGAACTTCGCCTTCAGGTTATATCCATGAGCTTTTGTCATGCGTGGGAGCTGTGGTTGGTGAGTACAATCCATTTAATCTACTCTATTGCTAGTTTATGTGAATTCACTAACTAGTTTTCTCCGCAGCACTACTTGGACCTGTTTCTGTTTGTCTGACTTTACTTTAGGGTTAGGACCTTCACGAGCACCTTCCCTGCTGAAGTCAGAACCTCTCGCTGTTGACCGATCGTACTGATCCAGGCTGGATGTTAGCCCTACATCTTCGCATTTATGCCTACTGGACCACGCAGTCAAGTGGCTGGGCCTCTGCGAGAGCCTCCTTAGTCGATCAGGTCCGCAGTGTAACGCTGCAACCTCAGAACCTGCGGGTTCTCCACTCAGGTTGAGTATTTTTCGGAGTATGATGCTTCGTGATGTGCTCCCTGATGTCCTGGCTGGGTGTCTGCTTCGAGAAGCTGCCCCGGCCAGGACGCGCTACTCACGTCTCACTCTGAGGGGTCTCCTGAGAGATGAATCATCCTCTCATCCATCATGCATGTTCTTTGAGCTAGAGCTCCTCTTGCTGAGGCGTTGAGTGGCCTAACACTCCTTAGTTCAACTCTGCAGTCTGATAGACAGTCAGGTCCGTGGGATCTCCCTGTCTCACTGCCCTTGTGGTCAAACCAGTTAATCGCCCCTCTGCGGAGTGGGCTTGAGTACACTGCATTCCCTGAGGTATGAGTGAGATGTGTTTCTGCAGAAACTCTTCCCGAGCGCTTCGGCTCTGAGGAACAGTAGCTCTTCATGCATGAATGGGTTATTGGGTCCCATTGTTTCTACAGGTTCTCTTCTCTTGATCGAGATAGAGAGCATAAGACTGTGTTCAGCTGCATCGGTTGACGGTCTCTCATTGGAGCCTGCTAGACTGCCCCTTCTAATCTAGCGCTGCCTTCTGGTCGAGCTGAGTAATGCTCCCCTCACTGCGAGGGTAAGCAATGAGCTTATCGCTCCCGGTTTGTGCTTGAGGGCCTGCCTCAGCTTGAGAGCCGAGAGCGCTGCTCCCGAGAACTCCATATGCAACAATACTGAGTTGTTAGGCTCGTCCCTGACGCCTCCTTGGTCTGTTGCATCTATGCTGGGACCCTGTTGTTCCCTGATTGAAGTGTGTGATCCCCTTTTAAGCTGGATCCCATTGCTGATGTCCCATTTGCGGTCAATCTGCTCTCCGGACATGGCCGTGCTCCCCTCACTGCAGGAGGGTCTTTATGAGCTCGCCGGTCCTGGGCAGATTATGTGAGTCCTTCTCTCTACTTGAGAGCTAGAGACTTTGCCCCTGGGCTATTGATCGCTTCGGTTGAGCTGGGTTCCACTCTCTTAGCTAAAGGGTCGAGCCCTCTGCTCTTTGAGCTCTGTGACAGCGACATAAGGTAGTTTGGCCGCTTGCTGCCTGCCTGATTAGTTGCCCCTGTTTGGTCAAGCCTGGCAGTGCTCCCCTCACCTCGGAGGGTTGTCTTTGAGCATGCTGCTCTCAGTCAAGCGTCTGAGGCCTCCTCTTGTCAGGTCCTCCGCTCTAGGAGCTCCATTGAGCAGCAGCTTCAGGTTGTTAGGCCTCTCTCGGCCTCCCTGTTAGGCTGCTCTCTTTGTTGGTGACCTCAGCATTGCTCCCCTCATCTTGAGGGTTACCTATGAGCTCGCCGCTCCCAATTGAGCGTCAGAGGTCTCCTCTCATCAGGTCCTCCGCTCCTTGTGGTCGCCGTGGTTTATGTCATGCACTCCCCTCAGCATGGTGGCGTGGGTATACCGTTCCCCATAGCGACCCCTAGAGGGCGCAGTTCGAAGTTCCCTCAGAAGGGAACGTCTCAGGTTACGTATGTAACCATGGTTCCCTGAGAAGGGAACGAGACACTGCGTCCTCTAGGGGTCGCTATGGGGAACACCTTCAGCGTGACTGGTGTCTGAAGCATACTACGGTAATGATGTCATAGGCTGTCGCCAGCCAATGTTATTGCCGTGTTTAGATGTATGCTTCAGACACCGGTCATGCTCTCATGGTTCTCAGGGAACCATAGTTACTAACCTGAGACTTTTCCACACTTTTTTCCTTCATTTGAATTTACTGGACACTGGACTGCACTGGATTGCATGATAAAATTGACATATTGAGCAAGGTCATCATTGTTAATAAAAATACACATTATTTTGTACTGTCTACAGTCTATACTACTTTGTATATACTTAAATATTTTAATTTTTAATATAAAATGTTATTTTTATGTTGGATATGATAACAAATATAATTTAGAATTTCTTTTGGTGTATGAAATAGGTATTTCTGCTAGGTTCTTTTCGGACATGAGTGTTTCACTTCACAGATCGCTTTTATCAGCTCACTGAAGAGAAAGTGAAGGTTAAAGTGTCTTTCTGAAAGCTGCTGCTGGGCCAGTACTGCTATTACTTAAAGATGCTGTCTAGTTGAATGCACGCTGAGCAGACTAGACATTAACAACAGAGAGTGTGTAAATGTTTCTGCTGTTATTTTCTTGCATGCAAAATTGGATTTAGATCAGCAGCAATTTGTTTGCTCTTCAGAAGCACCACAATTCCAATAAATATTTATTTAATCTTAAACTATTTGGTGTCTCATCTTTTAATTAAGGGAACGTTCAGAAGAGATTTAAGACGGGTATCTAAAGTCAACAGGAAATCCCTCTCACGAACCATTTTAGCTTTGTCACAGAAATGTGAACTTTCATGGATGTTGTTGTTTTTTTTTCTTCTCTAGGCCCAGAGTAAAAAATAATATCACACTTCAGTCTAATAAAGGGTTGTGTGTTCTTCTCTTGTAATTGGCCAACAGTCTTCTGAGGTATACGGCTGCTAATTAGCACCGTGCTTTTGTGCCGTTTCTGAGCTGATGATAGTTTGCCGGTGTTCTTAAATAAGTGTGCTCTTACTCTAAACTACAGACAGCTAATCAAGTCTCCCTCAGGACTGCTTTCTCTAATGATAATTGCTGTAAGGCTCAGTGATGAAACACATTGCCACCTCACTGATCTGGAACCAGTGATGAAGTTTCTCTAACAACGTCTGCGATTATAATTTATGGTAGCGACAGCAAATTCTAGGACTGCGCAACAGACCCCACATAAATTGTTATCCTTAACATTGAGCTCTTAGATAAGAGTCACAATGGGCACTTTGCAATACAATCTCCATCTGTGATTACACAAAAGAGACCTCAATCACTTTTGTATGAGGTGTTGGAATACGGCGTAAAAAGGTGGAAAGGAAAAGCCCAGGTAATTGTGAGGCCTATCTTCGATGCCAAGGGAGAGATTGTCAAAGTACTATGGAAATTTAATATCCGGTTGATAAATCATTCCTTGCCTCTGGTGCTCAATCACAGTGGATGTGGAAGACAAAGGCAAGATGGTTTCCTTTCACTGTTCTGCTAATTTAGTCAAGCGGTAATGAATTTCGTCTCATCACATGTGCTAGAAATATCTCTCTCTCATTTCCACCAAATGTCTTATGCCAGGGATTTTCAAACTTTTTGATGCCAAGGAGCCCCCCCTCAAAAAAAATAATTAAAAAAAATAAGTAAATATATATATATATATATATATATATATACCTATGTCAAGGACAACTTTTTAAATAATCGGCTTTTATATTGTTAAAAATCACTGATGCATTATTAAAAATTATGATGATTTATTAAAATATTATCTGGGAAAATATTTGTTTTCAGTTCAATTCACATTTAAATTCAGTTCAGGTTAATATTTGGATGAGAAGATTTGTAATTCAGATAACACATCATGTATTTATAAATATGAATAGGCCCATATTAAAACCTCGCTCTCTCTCTTTAAAAAAAAATGCATATTTGTTTTTGTATTTCCTACACATTAACACTAAGACTTTTAATAAATTGAAAAGTATTAAAATAAAAATAGCTGATGTATTAAATTTAAATTATTAAATTAATTTTGATTGATATCATATTTTTTTAGATAGCAGAAACACAGTAAATATAAAATGTATTGCATGTAAAATAGTTAATAAATATAATTTTAACCTATTAACTTTGACACCCCTAAAAATGCAAACAAAAATAAACATGCATTGTTTATGCAGCTTACATTTTTGTATATTTTTATGTAAAGACAAATTTTGTTTTTCAAAATTAAAATGACTGGAATACTAAATGAATGACACTGTATTAAGCCATTAAGATTAAGTTGCTATACTGTAAGTTTGTATCAACTGAATCTTTTTTTTTTTTTTTCCTCCAGTGGATTACTGGTAAAAGTAAACTTGAAGAAAAAAAACAAAAAAACATTTCACATGTATTTTTTTTCATACTAACAAACTAACTAGCTAAGTAAATGTAAAAAATGCATAAATCGTTAACTATTTATAAAGCAATCCAGTTTGAAAACCCCTGCTACAACACCTGAATTAAAGTGCCATTTCTTTTCAGAACTTTAATATTTAAAACATGCAAACAAATGAATTATGTCAAGAAGAGGTGAACAGACTATTTTTAAACGTACACAGAAATTCACTCTGAATCATTACATTACAGACTCTTACAATGAAAATGTCATTATGAAATCAGTAGCACGAATCAGATTAGTTTGTGGGAAACCAAGTAGTTCTTAGAAAAAGAAAAACTTGTAGGCTTATGCTTGAATACTCAGAGGAAATTACAACTGTCTTTGGCAGGGATGATCTGTTTTATCAGTAAATATAGCGGCACAAAGCTTAGTCATCAACATGGATAACAGAGGTAACATGGATAACAATTTAAAAATATACTGTTTGAGGTCAGGTTATCTTCTGAGGTCAAGAGAAGTATCTTATGCTAACCAAGGCTGCACTTATTTGATTAAAAATACAGTAAAAAACCTTGTGAATAAATTTGAAATGACTTTTTTCTATTTGAATATATTTTAAAATCACAGGGCAATGCTGAAAACAGTTGTGCTGCTTAATTTTTATTTTTTTATTTTTCAGGATTCTTTGATGAATAGAAAGGTTTGATGAATTTAATGCATCCTTGACAATCTGAAATATTATGTCTTTCTACTGACTCTACTGAAACTTTTTAAATTATTTTTCAATTTCAAAAAGCAGAGGGAAATGAGAAATAAGTAAACTATTCATAGGTTGACTTGTTCAAAAGAAGCAACTCTAAACATTACTGTTTATTTGAGCATCACAACAGCAACATTCTGTCAACCAATAGTGTGAGTTTGGGGTGGGGTTGTCTGTTTATTCAACCAATGATAGGCATAGGGGTGTGTTTGGGAAACTGAAACAGTCATTTTTTTTGCAATATCATTTGTTGCCAATAGGGGCAATCACAGAAATCACAAAGCTTATTTCCACTTCAGGCATTTTTTTTACAGTGCTTAACAGTAACACACGCATACAGAAATCAAATTGGAATGAAATACCATTAGTAATCAGTTTGAGTCATAGGAATTTACAATGACTTTACGGTTTTCATAACAAATTATCATCTTCAGAATTACAGCTACCTTGATTTGCCCACTAAATGAGACCTCTCTGTCAATAATCCCCTCTTGATTTGGAAAATTATACGTATTCATCTAACGTTACAACAGTTTACTGACTCACTGACAGGCAGGGGTTTCCAGACGAGCCAATATCCTTCTAAATCAGGCGAGTTGGGCCGTGATTATGAGCTATCCCACTGCTGCAATATTAATGGAGAGTGTGAGGCAGTCCCTGGGCAAGCTTAATCACCGACTCTCCCTCTCCCTCCTCCCTCCTCGCTGCCTATGAGACAGCTGTGAGAAAAAGCCTCATCTGAGGCTGTGTGTGAGTGCCATCCAGACCTGTAGTGAGTCCCAGTGCTGACATTTCCTAAATGGCACATGTTTGTCAGCAGTGTCACAGGAAGAGCAGCTCCTGCAGCACTTGACAGGCTGCTCATTCACGCAAGAGCCAGAATTACGCACTGCATTTCCGGAAAAAAAAAATCAAATAAACAGTGACTCAGATTATTTGTCACAGGGCGGAAGTGGTGTAACATGAAGAAACTGTACCCTCCATAAACTCCAAAATTAATAATAAGAGAGATGTGATTCCTACCTCAGTGTAATATCTGAATTTCTGTTGAACTACATTACCCATAGTCCAACAGAGAACCCCAGAGAAGTTGTTAAAATTGATATTGTGCCAAATGTAAGGGGGGGTTAAATTTTGCTGCTTAGTTGGTCCAGTAAGCCCCTGCTGGTGGATGGTGTAACTACACCACCTCCTTCTATTTGAACAGATTTAAATATTCAAAAATAAATATTTTACACTGTTTCTTACAGGTGTGTGCATGTGTATTTTTTTTTTTAAATAAATGCATAATTAAATAAATAAATACATTTTATTGCAATGTCTATTTGAACATATATTTTAACATAATTTATTTCTGTGATGGCAAAGCTGAATTGTTCAGCAGCCACTCGTCCTGTCTTCACTGTCACATGATCCTTCAAATAAATAAATAAATAAATAAATAAATAAAAATATAAATAAATAAATAATCCAAACTTTCGACTTTTGATTGGAATAATTTTAGTTTAAAGTGTGTGTGTTTTGTTGTTGTTGTTTTAATGATGCCGTATGGATACCAATCATTTCTTTATTATATATATATATATATATATATATATATATATATCTCATAGATATGATATAGATTTTATAATGTAACTCATATATTACGTATGATACACTTTCAGTTAAGCTGGTTGGTTTAATTCAAGGATTAGAACTCTTTAGAAGAATGTTTTGAAATCCTTATGAATGAGATAAATGGGAATTACTTCCGTAACCAAGAGACTTCAGAGGATGAGATTACGAAAATTCTCAAGTGTGGGTTGGCAAAATGACTTACGAAGTGGGTTAGGAGGTGGATCCGTTCAAGAGGTCGTTTAGATGAGAGGACACTGTCACAAACATTGAAGTCATACTGAGTGAGCTATACACACGCTGAAGATGAAGCCCGTCTCTCTGCCCCCCGGGAGCTGCCAAAGCTCACTGACATGAGAGAAAGAGAGACATTCACAGAAGATGCCCAAAAAGAGAAATTTCCAAGCCTTTGTAAAAACACACGGGACCCCATTCACCAAACCTGTGCTTGAAGTGTGGAGACCAGTCACACAATGTTGGCGTTTCCACTTACATCTCCAGTGTTGTGGTTATGCTCCCTACGGTGGCTCTTCCTCCAGAATCTCAGCGTGAATCATGGCCCTGACACCCAACAGAGGGCTGCTTGATTCCTCACCCCTCCTGCCTCGGTGTGGGCTCAGCCTCGAGCTTGATCCCAGGCACAAACATGCTTACTGCAGCTTTTTCTGTCACATTCTGTAGTTAGAAGATTTTTGACTCACTAAACCAGACAGACAACAATAAGTAAGCTTATGCCTTGTTTTGCAAAAACATTTATAAAATAAATTCCAACAGAACTGAAACTAATAATAACAATGCTAGTACAAATATTACTACTACTACTATTACTACTATTAAAATTATTATTATTATTATTATTATTATTATTATTATTAATTATTATGTCTCTCTCCCAAAGTCTGGAGTCACAATGTTGAAATAATTCATGATTATCGATTTATTTGTATAATTAAGAAAAAAGTATATTAAATGTATACTTTATTTGTAATACTTGTATTATTATTATTATTATTATTATTATTATTATTATTATTATTATTATTATTCCTCTCTACCAAAGTCTGGCATCAGAATGTTGAAATAATTCATGATTATCAATTTATGTGTATAATTAAGAAAAAAATGTATATTAAATGTATACTTTATTTGTAATATTTTGTATAGTTTATTTGAAATACCACAATATTAGCATTTTTATAAATTTGCACCCCCTTGTGGTGTAGACATCTAGAGATCACAAGAAAAGTTTTATTTTATTTTATTTTATTTTATTTTATTTTATTTTATTTTATTTTATTTTATTTTATTTTATTTTGTCTTAAAAAATAACAGTGCAATAACATTATAAAATGAAGATAGTGGGTCTTATTTCTGTTTGTGCATAAAAACCTGTTTGAGAAAACCTTTACACTTGATGAATAAACACATATAACAAGTGATAAAAATAATTAATACAGAATCATTAAAACATTCATTATTATTATTATTATTATTATTATTATTATTATTATATTGTGTGCATTACTGTACATAGAAATAAGACATTACAACTAAAATATTTTCATAGCTAAGTGCTGTCAGTAGAGTTTACCTTGTTCTGAACATTCCTTTAATATAAGACTGTAGGTTTTATCAAAAGGGCTGAAATGCCTTTGCCCTCCTCTGTTGGCATGGGCATAACTGCTATCATGGAGGGAAAAACCAATCTACTAAAGCCAGTGCGCCTTTTCACCTACAAACTGTGAACTCAGCAGAAAGAGTGTGATGTCTGGAAATGCAGCAAGACAAAGGCGATTCAGGAGATGATGAAGACAAAGCAACGACAAGGCAAAGCTTGGGTCTGCGCAGGTTAGATACCTGAGCCACCTTGTTACTTTTAAGTGTTGTGTTTTCTCTTGGCTTGCTGTGGTAATGTTTAAAATGATGGGCATGCCTCTGGAATACACTGTTTCATGAGCAGTCGAAAGTTGTCTGGTTCAGCTGGGATACATATTGAGCGGATCTACACCAGGGTCAGCAAGAGCTTTTAATTATTGATAGATACTGCATGAGGGTCTGGCAAGGATTTCGCTCACAGAAAGTTTTGGGGAATTTTCAGGAAACACGGAATGAAACATTGAGGACCACATGGATGCCATACAAGAATTCACGATGTAGTAATGTTCTTTGGGAACATGTCCAAATAGGCCCTTGCTCTCTCTCTCTCTCTCTCCTGCTGCACTTCAAACAGAGGAAATCCATATTGCTGTGGAAGTGTCACCCGGTGGGGATGAACTGTTTGAGTCTGCTGCTCTCCACTTCTCTTTTCTGGCAAGTCCAGTAAATAAGAACCAGAGTTCTAAGTGAGTTGCTGCACAAGGCCAGACAGAGATGAATCTTGCAACACTTTAGACCGGACTGCAGAGAGTCCATCACTCACACTTCCATCGGACAGAAGAAAACAGGCTAGACACAAATCTGAAGGAAGCTCTCTTTTTTTCTGGCTCTTGTTCCCCAACTAATGATGGAGCAGTGTTCAAAAGTACATTTGCATTTCCTGAGGAAAATACTGGGGCTTGCAATGCAAACAAACCTGAGCAGCTGAAGCAGACAAATCCAAACACTGAATAAATTTGATTTTGAGCACCAAACATCAGGAGCAAACTAGAAAGTTATATTAACATTATATCAGTTAATGAGATATGGGTTTGTATTGTAAATTTGAGTTAAATCTGTAAAAACTAAAATGTTGCTACCATATTTTTTAAGGATGTTTTTTACTGTAAATTTCAATATACTTTAAAATATAATTTATTTCTGTGAAGCAGTACTGAATCTTTATCAGCCATTACTCCAGTCTTCTGTGTCACATAATCATTCTCATATGCTGATTTATTATCAATGTTGAAACTGTTGTGCTGCTTAATATTTTTTGGAACCTGTGATATTTTTTTCTTTGACTCTCTGATGAATAAAAAGTTAAAAAGAACAGCATTTATACAAAATATAAATATTTTCTAACAATATAAGCATTTACTATCACTTTTTATCCATTTAACACATCCTTGCTGAATAAAAGTATTAATTTCTTTAAAAAAAAAAGAAAGAGAGAGAGAGAGAGAGAGAGAGAGAGAGAGAGAAATCACTGACCCCAAACTTTTGAATAGTAGTCTATATTGTAACACTAAATTTCTATTTTGAATAAACACTGTTCTTTTTAATTTTTTATTTATCAAAGAATCCTGAAAAAAGTTTCACAGGTCCCAACAAATAATATAAGCAGCAATGTAGGCTATATGTTTCTAATGTTTGTCCATTAACACAAGATTGCGCCCGCTGGTTTTCCACAGGAGTTACTTAGGAGTCGCGCTGCTGGTTTCTCACGGGTAGCTTCTGTACTGCCGGTTTCCCGTAAATGAATAACAACATCTAACATAGTGGACAGGTTTGCATTTTTATTTTATCCAGAGAGGATGTTCCTATTGGATGTTCCACTTACCAGCATGCCATGGGCGGCAGAATGATGACACACATTCATCAGAGGTTAAGGGTGAAGTGTCTTGCACAAGGCCACAACAGCAATAGCCGTCAAGTTGATTCTTCATCGTCTATTTTCTATCTTAAAAACAATTTTATACACTATCATTTTCGTTTGTATAACGTGTGAATATATCCTCGAT
>JAFVLL020031992.1:20461-48251 GCA_021397915.2 Tor tambroides | reverse complement strand
AAAACATTATTATGACTGTGCGAAGATACTCTATATCCTCAAACTCCATGAACGGCTCTCGAAAGAATGAGATTTTGCACAAGCCGAGGCTATACGAGGAGACTGTCAACAACAATAAATGGGCAAAATTACATGATGGTTCACATGGGCGTCCTTCTAGTGCCTATGCTAAATCAGACATAGAGAAATTAACCAACAGACATTCCCTTCAGGAGTACGTCAACAAAAACAGGTGAGTTAGGTTTCAGTCAGTATGAAATATTAACTAGCAATTTATATGCTAATCATTATATCTAACATTTTAGAGCCAAAGTCAAGACGGTAACTTTCCTGTTGCCAGTGGATGACATTTACACCAGTCGACCTGTACTGGCCGAGCACCTGTCAGAAAGAAGCACCTGTGAACTCCAAGCGATAGCGGAAACAGACTCGTGAAGCCCAAACTAACGGAGAGAAAAACAGAAGCACCCGCAAAACGGATGCTTGTGAAGCTGACAAAGAGGAAGTGCATTAATGCGGTCAATCTCCGTCCCAACATAGTTGAGTCCTGTGGTGAATTGATACCCACACCTGACCTCAATGCTTTGACTCCTGTTACAGATTTGGTTTCTCAAATTCATCCAGCTAAAGAAACTCAAGTCATCCCATAGTCTCGTCCGATGACCTGTCAGTCCCGCTCTGGCGTTTGGATCGGGTGTCTGCTTGTGTGAAGAACCAGTGGAGATGTGCGCTTCCCGCTCACTATACTGAGTTTGGTGTAACTGTTAGTTCATAGCGCTTTGAATGATGAGCATTGCTTACATCAGTTTGTTTCTAACTCTCCGCAAAATCTCACACTATTTAGTCAGTGTTAGCTTGCTTAACTTTAACATAATTTACTCAAAAATGAAAATTCTGTCATCATTTACTCACTCTCAAGTTGTTCCAAACCAAAGGAAGATATTTTGAAGAATTGTGGTAACTAGACAATTGATTGTAGCCATTGACTTCCATAGTATTTTTTTTTAGAAGTCAATGGCTACCATCAGCTGTTTGATTACCAACATCTTTTTAAAATATCTTCTTTTGTGTTCACCATAAGAAAGAAACTCATACAGGTTTGAAACAACTTGAGTAAATGATGACAGAATTTTCATTTTGGTCTCTTTAAATAATATGATTATTTAATCATATTAAAATATATTAAAGCAGTGACACTTTTGCTACAAGAAAGAGAAAGCCAAAGGAAGGTTTACACATTATTATTATTATTATTATTCAGTTAAGGAAAAATCTGCACAAGATATCTGTTTTTTTACACTCCTGAAATCAATTATTGCTCAAGGGTTGACAGTTCTTTTAGGTTTTGCTTCCCTGTTTAACCCAAAGGAAAAACAATGTCCCTCATTTGTGAAATTAATAAAGAGAAAATATTCACAGCTAAAGGCAAAAATAAAACTGTTTGAGTTATAGAAAATACTTCAAAAATAATTTAGTACCTGACCATTACCTTGTCTCAGACAGCTATTTTCCATATTAAAAACTCATGTTTTTATATCAAGTTAGTCTTTAGAGTTGCAGTGTAACATGTTGGATACATCTGGACTCCCATAGACTCCCATAACTCTCTGAATCTCATGGTTTACCTGTTAGTGAACAGAGCAGTTAATGTTATAAACAAAGTCAGTGCACCCATTTGTTATCAATAAAATTTACTTTTTTTTTAAACAAAGTTGTATTACATTTTTTATTTCTACTGTATTTCGTGGTGATACCTGTCATTGTGCAGAGCTGAGGTTCAGTAAATTGTGTGGGAGGTTTGTTTTCTGTTGGACTATCTCCATATTTCATTGGTACCAATGGACAATTGTCTCCTTTCTGTAGCCTCTGGGTAGCTTTAAGAGAGGAAGAGATAGAAGAGGAAGAAAAAAGAGGACAATTACATATAGAAAAGTAACATAATTGATGTTTTATGTACAGTACTTTTTTCATTATTGTTTATTAATAAATTCATTTCTTCCTCAATGGTGCAATACAATCTGTTCTTATAGAACAGATTCTTCAATATTTCTGTTCTTATTGAAAGCACACACAGCACATACTGCATCCACTGTAAGGTACAAAATAGGTCATAAAAATGTGCAAGTGTTTTTCTCAACAAAGGGTCCGTGAAAGGAGATGCTGAACTATCAGAAATTAGGTTAAAAATTATATGTGTTTATTTTATATTAAAGGGACAATTCACCATAAAATTTTAATAAAAATATATATTAAAGAATGTAGGTAAGCAAACAGTCAGTGGGGACCAGCAATTATTTGTCAAAATATCTTCTTTTGTGTTCAGCAAATGAAAGAAATTCATGCAGGTTTGGAACAACTTGAGGGTGAGTAATTTTGATTTTTAGATGAACCATCACTTTAACTTTGCAATCTTTACAACCCTGATACCAAATCTTGAATGCAGGTTATAACCCTGATGTACAGTGACGTGATTCAAACTAGTTAATGTTTATATAAAAAATAAATAAATAAATAAATAATTTAATACAATCTAAACATCCAATATAAATACAATAAAAATAGCTTATCTAACAACTAAAGTTCTCCCATTAAATTATTGGATTTCTGTCCTCATTAAAGGCCAAAGTATACTTCACTTTTGTTATGCTAGCATATGCGTACAGTCAAACACGCAGCCTTTCAAACTCCATTTGATAGCATGCATAATGCAGGCGGTCGAAACATGCGCTCAGGAAGTTTTGTCTTTGTCCAGTGTCTGTGCTATTTTTCTCTAGAAATTATGACCGATAAAATTATCTCTGCACTCTTTTGAACTAAAGTTGTGGCTGTCTCATAAATATCTCAGACAAACACTTGTCAATGTGGCTGTCTGTTGTTGTTGCAGTCTCCAAAATTTTGTTGTTCCATCTTTTTTTTTTTTTTTTTTTTTGATTTTCTGTTGTGAAACAATGGCCCAGGCCAGTGTTGCCACCTTATGGAACAACTGATTAGTGCAAAACAAATTCTGTGAGCATGTGCGACCTGTGCATGCAAAGTAAGTGTGGTTACAAAAGTCTGGTGATGCACGTACATTACGCATGCACTATTTTGGTGACGAAATTTGCATCATGCACACCCTCGTGTACGTGTAAAAACCAAAGTATACTTTGGGCTTAAGAATGTATAGTGGAACACCAATACGTATGCTGTTGCATATGACTGGTAACCAAATAATGAAGAGACATTCAACAGACCTTTTAATGCTGGCCTATAGTGAAGTAGCTGTGAAGCACAGTCTCGTGTAGAATGATTCATCTTCCTGTCTGAGTCAGTGTTGTGCACCAGAAGTCCCATGATCTCACTCTCTGTGACTTTAAGTTTCCTTTGCAGGAAGTAGGTGCACATTCTTCCTTTACCGTTTACCTCTATCTCTCCATGCTCCTCCATCTGATAGCCTTTATTTCTTAGAGAACTGGTAATAAGAAATCAGCCAAAGAGATTTAAGTCAAGACTCTCATCTACAAACATGTATCAATTTTTGTTAATGCTTATATATACTGTGCTGAATCTTTACAGTGCCAAAGTTTATTTAGTAACTGAGACAGAAGACATATTTTTATGCTTCTCACTGATAAACACTGGGACTGAGGTGGATTTTGTCAGGCAGTCCATGACTCTTCATTCGGGAGGCTGTGTTAACTGTGTCTCCAAACAAACAGTATCGAGGCATCTTCTCACCAACCACCCCTGCCAAGACCGGTCCACTGTGCAAGCCCACCCGGATCTAGGAAACAAAACTCTAAAAATCAAGTCCAACTGTCTAAATCACCAAAACAGCTGGGTACAGTTGGTACAAACCAGGTACAGTTTGAGGTTACAGGCAGAAATACTGAACTCAAGGCTGAAGTATTAATTAAAAATAACCTTCAATCACCTGAATAGGGCCACCAGTCACAGGGTTAGTGACCTCTTTTGCAGCTATGATCATGCCCAGGGCGAAGTTGGCCACACGCTCAGTGTGACTTGACATTGGGATTGGCACACCACCTACAACCATGTAAGCATCTCCAATTGTCTCAACCTGCAGAACATGTTATAACACATATTAAAATTAGTAGTCTTACATTTAAGAAGAATCCTCAAGAGTAAGGCTCACCTTGTAAACATTGTGTACAGTGGTAAGACGGTCAAACTTCAGGTACATGGAATTGAGCATGGAAACAATCTGGATGGGTTCACACTCAGAGGAGATATTGGTGAAGGTCACCACGTCACTGAAGAGGATGGTGCACTCTTCGAACTCACCTAAAAGAAAAGCACTGCAAAATCAAGATGTGATCCTTGGTAAAGGATAAAAATTAATGAAGTAATACGAGTTCTTCTACCATGATCTGGCTGACAATGGGTCTGTTTGTTTAAAGAAAGTTAATAAACAGATTATTGTGTAACCTTAACCAGAAAAAAGACTTTAAGAATTACGTGGGACTTTTAATTGCAAACAAGACCAAAGTACATTGGGACTCTTATTGTGAGAGTTATATGCCTTACTGATTCAACCTTTTCATTCAGAAAGATAAACAAAAAAAAAAAAATCAACTATCTACAACATAAGCACCATGAAGTAAACATTGCCATAATTAATCACACTAGTTCATTAGTAATCGTTTTGCATAAATGCTGTCTGCTGCGAACTGGCAAGGAGGTGCAGTTATATCAAACCCCACAATTTAATTTCACCCAGAAATCCATCACCCAGGTGTAGTCTCAATGAAACCCTTATGACATGCTGAAATGGTAACCTAATAGACGGTGTGAAGAGTAATAGACTTTGATTACCATGTTTGATTGCCAAAGCTAAAAAATGGTTTCCTGGTTCCATCCAGATACCTAGATCTTCCTCCTCTGCTGGTTCCGTCAAACATAATCTATCCCTGGTTCCATCTAGGTCCCTAGTTCTTCATTCTCTCCAGTATGAAAGACTTCCTGCTAATTCTTATCTCTTCCTCCATTGCTGGTTAAATTCAGCGCTCCACCTGGGATCATTATTCCTTCTCTTTTGACTTTGCCATGGGCTTCATCTGCTCTCCTGAGTCTTCCTCACCTTTATGCTCTGCCGGTGCCTCTGGCTTTACCGGCTCAACCATGGTCTACCAGTGGACCTCAGATTTGTTACCTCAGCCAAGGTACTTGCATCCACCACCTTCGATCGCTTGGCCCCACCTGTTCTCCTACCTTGGCACCGCTGTGATGGTCTCCAGGTCCACCAATTCCACCATGGTGTTCTCCTCCACTGACTCTGTCATGGTGGTCTCCGGCTCCACCAGTGCCTATTGGACAAGGTCTTCTCCCGATCAGAAGTCTTAACCCTAGGTGTGCCTAGCCTGGGAAGGAGGTAAGATCACATTTCTGTGTTTCTAGAGCTCTTGTGTTTACAAAAGACTCTAAGTTGATATTTTGTTCTGCAATTTCTATATTCTCACTTCTTATGTTAAATGTGTTACTTTGGTTTCAGATTGTGAAAGATAGCATCCCAGAACATGTGATAGAAATTTGGGCTAATCAAACATCATCACTCTTTACAACAGTTTTTATCCTCTTCCTCAACAAATGTGTTGTTTCCACATATTATAAGTCGTTCATGTCCCCAAATCCCCTGTCCTTTCTCTTTGGACTCTGTTGTCATGTAGCACTCACTTTTAAAGTGATGAAGTTCTTTGAAAAAACTGATCAGACTCTACATCTGCTCCTACCTTCCCAGCTGCCTGGACCCATTACAGTTTGCATACTGATCCAATAGGTCCACAGATGACACTATCAACCACTGCATGCAGATGTGGATAACTTCTTTGGTTTTAACGTCATCTCTTCACAATTTCACAGAAACTTCAGAACCTTGGACTGAACCCTCCTTCCTGACTAGATGCTCCCAGGTGCTTTAATAATTGACAACAGCAACTGTACAACCAAAAACAGCTCCAACAAATCATGAAAAATGTGAACTTTACCAGTATCACAGTGGCTTCATCACTAATTATGACAAGAAGGCCTACTTAGAGGAAGTAGACATCTTCTGCCAATGGTGTCACACTAACAATCTCTCCCTGAATGCCACCAAGACTAATGAGATTATCATCAATTATGGGGGTAATCAGGTGAAGAACTACAGTTCTTTATGACCAATGTGGCTGCTTTTGAGAAGGTGAGCAGCTTCAAATACCTTGGGGTCCATCTCACAGAAGATCTCTGCTGGACAACACACAAACAGCTTGGTGAAAGGGGCGCATCAGCATCTCTACCACTTATGACACCTGGAAACATTCAAGATCTCCCACAGAAGGCTGAGGGCTTTCTACACTGGGGCTGTGAAGAGTCTTCTCACAGAACGCATCGCTGCCTGGTTTGGAGGTAACATGGCCTAAGGCACCATGGCCCAAGACATCACAGGTTTGGACGACTGGATTGTAATGCAGTTCATAGTTAAGGGAAGAAGGAGGCAGGAACTGGCAGGCATTTATCAAAACTTTAGCAAAACAAAAGTAAGCGGCAGCCTCTCACAGACTACCTGCATAAACATAAACAAGACCAGGCATGTCCCAGACCTGGTCCTCTCTCATCCTCTCATCACTCCTCCTTTTATCCTTCCAGAGCTACTCCGTGGGACTAGAGACTGGTGTGTGAAGCAGGTGTCACTCATTACTATTTACTCCACTGGCCTCACTCCGCTCCCTTGGCCCCACCATACTCGTCACATGAATGTTTAGATGACACATGAGCTGCAAGTAGACCTACTCCTCAGCTACTCTCTCTAGACTGCACTTTGACATAAGCAACTTCAGTACACACCATAAGTTCATAGTGCCCATGTAGAAGGGGTTTCTGATCTCTGCCAAGCGATAAAAATGGCTCCAAAGACTACAGGACACTGCCAAATTGTGGAAAAACACAGTTGGTCCTTTGTTCACTTAATTTTACTATGGATTCATTTACAAACAAGACACAATTAGATGCAGGATTTTTGAAACTATAAGAGATTGAAACTATAACACGATGCTGTGCCGACTATATTGGATCCGAGAGTAATGTCGCAACACACAAGTGTGAGTAACTGTTTTTATTACGTGGTCACTATTGCTTTGTCTGTTATTAAAGATCGTTTGTGTCACGAATCCGGTTCGTGATCTTCCGCCCACTCACCATCAGAGGTCGCTCTTCCATCATATTGACTCTCACACCACACAGACAGTTACATATCACCCACGGACTGCATTTCCCATCATTCATTGCACTAAGTACACACAGCTGTCTCAATCACACGCTTACACCTGAGAACTATCACACAATCACACACCCTACTTAAACCATGGACTTCCTCTTCCTCTCTGCTGAGTATTGTTTAGCACTCTCCTAGTGTTAGCTACTTTACCAAGCCATTCCGTGTGTGTTTTCTGTTTAGTCTTCTGTATTGTTCTGCATTTATCACTCTCCAAGTGTTAGCTGCTTTACAGAGCCTTTCCTAGTTTCCGTTTCTAATTTTAGTTTAAGTCTAGTCTTTTCGTGTTGCCTTGTTGTCTGGTTCCTGATCTTCTGCCTTGTATCTTGGATTAACCCTTTGCCTTCCTTTTGGACTCTGTTTGCCCCTGTCTGGACCATTGCTCGTGTACCTGGATTACCCCTCTTGTCAAGCCCTCTGGATATTGTTCGCCGATCGAAGACCACGCCCGTTTACATGAGTATTCATCTGTCTTGCCCTCAATATACCTGTTTGCCATTTGTTCGACCCTGCCTGTGTTTTTGACCATGTCTATTAATAAAAGCTTGCACATGGATCCGCACGCCTCATGTCTCGTTGGCTCCATTACAGTTTGATATGTACTGAGTATTTATGCATGTTTAACATAAATCACAGCAGCGTCTGTGAAGGACGTACACTGTCAAATATACACAACTATTAGCCAATCATAGCAGTGGGTGTTTACTTCCGAGTCTACAATCTGCCATGCCTATTCAACAGAGCGTTCTGATGAGGGGGGGTTAAAAACAGTACAATTACTTCTAAATTATGACGTTTTTAATATAAAAATCTTGATAACATTATAAGTGGACCTCAGAGAACAGTACAAAATAATAAAAAGGCAGTTCATGACCCCTGTAAAGTTGAAATATTGTCGTGATTCAAATGAGGACCTAATTCCTTACAACTGAAGGTCTTGGCATACCTCATTTTCTGAGTTCCGCTCCATCTGGGTCTGTGCAACTTTCAAAGTATACTCAACCATGGATGACGGACGAGTTCGACACATGCACAGTACCTAGTGAACTCTTCTGTCTAAACATTCCAAACCTGGTTCATGAGTTGTTGTATGCACACCGTCCACACAGACACAAAAATTGGGCTGCATGCGAACAGTGTGCACAGACGTCTGTGGACCCACCTGATGATGAAATGTCTGTCACACGGACTGTATATTTTAGGTTAAGAATTTAAAAGGAATGACTGCCTAGCTTACACCAGGGGGTTCTCAACTCTGGCTCTCAAGGTCCACTTTCCTGCAAAGTTTAGCTCCTAACTTGATTGAACTTAACTGACTGTAGCGTTCTAGTGATCCTGAAGACCTTGATTGGTTTGTTCAGGTGTGTTTGATAAAGGTTGGACCTCAAGGGCCAGAGTTGAGAACCCTAGCTTTACACTATAAGGCACACTTCTATTGTCTCACAGAAACCACACTCAGTGTGTTGTCTGCTCTCCTAACCATCCATCCTTCTATTTGATTCACCTGCCTCCACTCTCTTGCCCTCTTTCAGCTGGTTGGCCACATGTTTGGGCAGCATGGCATAGAGTAGATTCTCCGTCTTCTGCTTTTCCTTCTCAAGGTGTTTTGAGAGTTGATGCAGCTCTTCTTTTTTCCGTTCTAGCTGGTTAGAGAGCTCTATCTCCGCCAGCCGCTGCTGGTTGAGCAAGATCAGGTCACTTGTAGTGTCATGTGGAGCAAAATCAGAGAGGTGCATGCAGTGCTCCTCCAGCTCCTGCAAGCTGCGAAGCAATGGTGACGCTAGGTATAGCATGCAATGCAACGGAGACACCCACAACATTTGTCCTATGAGAGGGAAGTAAGAAACAGACAAGGAGATATAGAGGCAAATACAAAGAGGGATGCTTCTTGGAATGTTAAATATGGGTCTGGCTGCAGTCTAAAATTTCAGATTAGAATTAGACACTACATTTAAAGCCACTTAAGCACATAGTCATTACAGAGGCTCGTTTGATAATCCCTAAAGGTACAAAAAGTTATGAGGTGGACACATGGAGATGAAAAGAGGAGACTGGCAATCAGAATTTAATACGCACATGCACAGATGGATCCAAAGCCTACTCTTTTGGCCTCTGACTTGAAAAGTGCCTTTTTTGCAATACATTGTTTATTGTATATTTAGTTTTTATTGAAATTCGGCCAGTGTGACATCAATTCTAAGTTAAGTATGTGCCAACAACTGCATTTAATTTCTAAATCTGTGAGAGTTTACAAAATTCATGATGTGGATTTTCCTTCTATGAGTTGTTGTTTTTTTCATAGAGTTAATATAGTACCATAATACAGTTAAGCAATATTGATTTCAATACGATGCAAATTAATTATATAAACTGACAATTTTTAGACAGTCTCAAGTTTGATAGTTTTTGCTCAAAAATGGTTCCAAACAAAGCAGAAATTGCATCTCACAGCAACACAGAGCAGTGTTTCGTTCTTGAATGAATCAGCGTTTTTGAACGAATCGGGTGAGTCAATGATTCAACAACTTCTTCATAAAGACGTTGGTCACTTGCTTTATTCATGAATGAATCAGCTGGTTTGAACAAATTGTTTGAATTCTTTAATTGACTTTTTATGGTATGAAATTTATTTTCTTATAAAACTTGATGCCACCTACTGGCAGTTTTAGTTTCATGTGTAATAGTAATAATTTCATTATTTCTAACATTTCATAAAACATATATTTAAAATGTTATATTTAAAACATTAATCTAAATGTATTTTTATAAATTATTAGATGGATTTTGTTTGTATTGATTTCATTTAGTTAGCAACAAACCTATGTGTATAGTGTTAATTAGTGTAATCAAAACATGTTTAACAGTATTAACTTTCACTATTATTATTATTATGAGAGGATGCCCTGCACTGTGCATGGCACTGAGAATTCATGAATGCAAAAAATCCTTCTAAATGTAGTTAATAAATGTTTGTAAAAGTGCATAATATATAAATCTGGAAAATAAATATTCCATAAAATAATCAAGTATACACACTGCACAATATGTGGGGTTGGTCTATTATTCAGGAAGCTGATGGTTCAGAATGCATTTTTCTAAGCCAGTGGTTGTTAAATCTGTTCCTGGAGCTCCCCCCTCTGTGCACAGTTTGCATGTCTTGTATGTATGCCTAATCAAACACACATGTTAGAGATTCCAAGACCTGAAGACCTTGTTCCCCACACCACTTCATATATACATTAATTCAATGAATACTGCTCATATTACAGATATAGGGGGAAAAAGGAATTTTAGACAGAACAGCAGTTATAATTAGGTATAAATGGCTGAAGTGGTGAAATACAGAATTAAGAGTAATAAAAGACATACATATCATACATTAAGTCATCACCTTTTCTAGAATTCTCACCTCTCAGCTCTAGCATGGGTCTCTCTCTCCAAGCCATAGGCATTCTGTCTCTTCACGTCCACAAAACAAAGTGGACATTAATGAACTTGCGGATGCTGCAGATGTTGAAAGTCACCTGTGGATGCTGGATGATGAAATATTGATCCAGTCGGCCGCACCTGCTCTGTAACCCTGGCACGATTCTCTGAATAGTCACCCCTGTCTGTCTGACCTGGAGCTGAATGGATGCATTGAATAAAAGAAGAAAAGAGCAATGATGTAACAATGTTCAAAATGTTCAGCACTCAGTAATGCAGAAAATGTTAAATACAATGCTTTCAAGCTATGTGAAAGCAGAGGCTCATATCATCAACACATCTGTCACAACTGGCAACTCTCCATATTTAAATATGCAATAAATGTAATGATTTCAGTTCTTTCATGCTGTGGGGCTGTTTTTCAGCGGCAGGGACTGAGGGGCACATCAGGGTAGAAGACAAGCTCAGTGCACCAAAATATAGAGATAACCTTAATGAAAACCCAGTCCAGAGCATTCAGAACCTCAGACTGGGCAGAAGGCTCACCTTCCAACAGGACAATGACCCTAAACACACAGCAAGTGTGGCTTATAGACAACTCTGTGAATGTCCTTGAGTGGCTTGAACCCAATCAAATATTTCTGGAGAAGCCTGAAAATGTGGGTCTGCCCCCATCCAACCCGACAGAGCTTGAGAGGTGAAGAGGTGAGGAGAAGAATGGCAGGTAATTGCCAAATGCTGATGAGCAAAGCTTGTCGCATCAAACAAAAAAAGACTTGAGGCTATAAAGGTGCTTCAGCTAAGTACTGAGTTAAGGGTTTGAATACTTATGCAATGTACTTATTTCAGATTTTTTATTTTTTATAAATTTACAAAGTTGTGACAGTTCTGTTTTTGCTTTGCCATTATGGTGTATGGAGTGTAGATTGATGTGGAAAAAAAGTAATTTAATGCAGTTTAACAAAAAGCTGCAACATAACAAAACATGAAAAAAATGAAGGGGTTTGAATACCTGGCACTGTATATATATATATGTATTTATTTACACACACACACACACACACACATACACACACTCACATACATACATACATACATACATACACTCTAAAAAATGGTTGGGTTTGTCCATATTTGTCCCAAACATGGATTAACATACATATATAGCCTACTGTTTATAATTATCCACCTCAGAGAGACTAGACACTTTCCCCTGGTTTCACAGACAAGGCTTAAGTCCCAGACTAAAATGTAAGTCTGAGCTGTTTCAACTGAAAGAAAGTCGCACTGACTGATCTTTAAACATGTCAGTGCCTTTGTTTTGTCTCAAGATGGACCAAAGTAATGTTTTTTTAATAAGGCATGTTTATAAAAATTACTTAAATGTCCTAATTGAACTATGGCCTAATCCTGGCTTAGTCTAAGCCCTGTCTGTGAAACCAGGCCTTTATCTTTTTTTTTTTTTATCTTTTTTATCCAAGGCAGATGGATTATGTGTACCCCTCTCTATCTTTATATGTTTATGTTTTGGCAAACAAAAAAAGTGATGGAGCTTCTGATCTTTAATGTTAGACTACTAATACAGGCCCGTAGCCAGCCTAGTGGGGGGGTGGGGGTTCTTTTTTTTCAAAAGTGGACCTTTTTCAGTTCTCACCCATTTTGGTATTTAGTTTTTAGGTTCAAATGCTTCATTGTGGTGACATCTCATGCCCCAATTTGTGCTGGATTAGCATGTCTGCTGGTATCTTAATGAGCACAATTTTTGATGAAAAATATTTGATGTTGTCAAACTGCTTATCAATATCATGTACCACCTTCTTCAGTAAATATACACAAATACTTATTAAAGCAATAAGTTACTTAAGAGCCTTGAGTGACATTATTAATGCAATAAATGCACAGATCCGTTATATTGACACACATCTAATATTGTTTGTTTATGATCAGGGGCGTTTCTAGGATTTGAAAACATCTGGTGCTGCGGTCAAAACATCAGGGGCTAATGGACGTGGTTGGGGGTTCATATCATGCTCATGTCAGACTTAGTGAGGCAGTGGTGGGTGGTCCTGTTTCCTTCTGCCCCCCCCCCCCGTGAGAAAATTTTATACATTTTAAATTTAAATGCATTAATCTGGTGCACTTTGTGGTGCAATCTGGTGCATTTTCAGTGTGCAAATTGAACAAACAAAAAAAGTCAATGACAATCTAAAAAGGGTCTAGAACCGCTCCTGGTCAGAGTGTACCGTGTTCTTCTTTGACCCATGCTACACCCCTCCACTGAGTTTTCTGGACCCCGATTCTGGGCCCCTTTCAATATCTGGGCCCTATGCAGTCTGTCCTCCTTTTCAAAACACAAATATCAACAAATATAAAGGAAGGAATTTTATTTAACTATTTAGGCCTACATGGTATCTGCAGAATTTTTAAAATCAAATTTAAGGCTTTTTGTTACCTTTTTTTAAGATCTGCAGAAATTAAATTTCTATGGTATGAGCGGGATAGAGCAATGTCTAGTAACATATTAAACCGATATCATGATTTACAGCTCAGATACAGGTTTTCACACACACAAAAAAAAGTTTTATAAAATGAAAAACATCTAATTTCAGCCTTTAAACCTTTTTTTTTTTTTTTTCAAATATACAGCTCTGCTTGCTTGCTGTAAAATCATGGGTGGATTTTCGTACTGATCTGAACAAAAACAACAAACAGACTTATTGCAAATGTACATTCGTTCTCTGTCAATAGGTCTCTGGCGTCTTTTTGACAGCAGAAATACAGCAGTTTCCTCGGTGATGGCTACGCACAAAGAGGCACTGTGTTCGTAAATGTTACTTTATCAAGCATTAAATGGCATCGAAACTTTTCTGAATTCAGTCAGTTCCCTTGAAAGTAGGGCTGGACAATATGGCCAAAAAAAATTCACTATAAAATGTTTCATATCAGTCGATATCAATAATTATCATGATAAATTTCAAACCTTTATTTCTTTCAAGTTTAAAGGCAGATTTTTGCTCCTGAATGAAAGAAGCCAGTTTTAATTGTGGTTTTAAACGACTCTTTATGGTGAGAACATGACAAACACTTCATGTCTTTGAATTCTTGACACTTTTCCAGTTATTTTTCCTCAACAAAATAAATATCTTAATTGAAAAATGAATTTCCTAGTTTCTGCATGCTCTAATGCAGGGGTCACCACACTTGGTCCTGGAGCGCCGGTGTCCTGCAGAGTTTAAATACACCTGAACTAGCTAATCAAGGTCTTGCTAGGTATACTAGAAATGTCCTGGCAGGTGGTGTTGAGGCAAGAACTAAACTCTGCAGGACACCGGCGCTCCAGGACCGAGTCTGGTGATCCCTGTTCTAATGAGTGATAGGCTATTGTTTCAAATCATGAAATAGGTTTGTGTTGCGTGACTTTGATTACATGTATCTTCAGCACAGTTTGCAGTGCTGGCTGCAATATTAGTAATATTACTTTTTTGTCTCTTAAAAATGCACATTTGACAGTAGCTTGAGGATGCAGGATTACATCTGTTAGGATGCAGATGTAAATTCATGTTCATTATCAAAAAAAAAAATCATTTTTATATGGTGAAATTTAATTATTCTGACTGTTTGAGTTATTAAAATTAACCCTTGGTCTTCCATATAGCATACATAATGATAACCAGTAAAAACACAGGCCTATAGCACCTCAATACCATGGTATAAAAATTAACTTGGCCTACATGGTTCTAGGTATTTGTATGAAGAACAGTGGTCTAATACATTTAGTATAAATGCACAAACTAGTTTAATCACAAAACACTGTAATTATATTCCATTACTCCATGTCACACCCTTATAGGAACGTCCACTTGGCGGGCAAAACAAAGCTTTGCTCCACTGGCCGCCAGCTATTTTTACGCTGATGGCATCAATGTAGTAAAACACAGATATTAAAAGGCGAGATTCAGTGGACACCTTATTGATGATGTATTTTTTGTACAGGCAAGAGGATGGAGCCAGAATATAAACACAATGTGAAAAGTTTCACATTATGAAGCCACATTATGGCTTCCCATAGAAAACCATTAGAAGGAAAACACTGAACCGTTAAGCGGACTGCGTTCATGTTCCCGGCCTCATCTGCTTGCCTGTGTAAATTTCTTTAATAAGAAGTTTTTTCAGCACCAAATCAGCATATCAGAATGATTTCTGAAGAGACCTAGAATGGAGTAAAAATGCTGAAAATTCAACTCAATAAATTATTATACGATTTCGATTTTTGGCTGACAGCAGAGGGCGCTGTTCTGCTAGACTCTCTGTCAGTCACAGACCAAAAGATGGGTTTCTTTCTGTGCTTTTCGATCTGTCAATGTGTTCACAGAGTTTAAGATGTGGTAGAATGTAGGATATACTTGCCCTTTTGTTTAAAGCATTCTTTGTTTTTGTTAATAGGAGATAAAGAAGGTTTATTATATTTTCATTTTTATTCTTTATATTCTTATGCCTGTATTGGGACGTGGATCTCTCAATACCTTCATACCTTAATTGTTATTTTTTTCTCAAAAAAATAAAACACATTTTAGAATAATTAAAATATATATATATATATTGTGGTGTCATTGATTTATTTTTGGCTTGATGGCTTAATGGGTGCCTTAGTAAGCTATTATCTTTATTATTTTATTACAGTTAAGCGTAGTAATTTATTTGTACTACAAGGATTCAATAGTCAATTTTAAATAATAAATCACTAATTGACATAGATAACATTGACATAAAATGCCTTTAGTGATGAGTGATATGATAACTGATATGAATAATATATTTTGTTTGCATCATTTTTTTTTCCTTTTTTTTTTAATTAGTACCAAACTGCTTTACAATAAATACATAACTATACAATATCAAGAACAATAGAGGACAAAATATCTCAAAAATAACACAAGGAAGAAAGTAAAATAAAAACATAAACTAAAATATAAATAAATAAATAACATAACATGAGCCAGGGGGGAAATTATACAAGGTTAAACATTTAAAGCAATTTTTGACTTTTGAGTGACTTTTTGTTTTTTATGCCCATCAAAGACAAAACGAAGGACTTATAATCAACCATAAAAAAAAATGACAGAAGTGGGTTCTTACCCAAAAATTTACATTTGTGAATTAAAAAAAAAAAGAGTCAAGTATAATAAAAAGATTAACAAACAATATATTGAATACGGGAGTTAAAGTTATAATAAAACAAAATAATATCAAAAGTATTAATATATATTCTGTCACTTGTGGGGGGTTTCTGAGAGATATGTACATGACTCATTCGTTTGCATCAAATGTACAACAATTAGGCCTAACGAGTGAAGAAATGTGTGAGGCTTAGCAGTCCAGACGCTGTCTCTGATTGGTCAGCTATGATGGATTTAAATAACAATTCTCCTATTTCACCGTCACGTGATATGTGTTACTTTTCTCAGCGCATGTCCGTGTGGCCCAATTACAGTCGTTTGTGTTGCTGGATAAGGCAAGTTATTAATTTATTTGATAGCTGTTGCAGAGGGGAAGAATTTCATTTGTATATCAGAAATAATAGATGTGTACCAATCTCTCGAATAAGACAAAATGACACAACATTTGTATATATATGACTCGACGGAGGATTAGGCTGTCTGAGCCGTCAAACTTTTTTGACGTAACACGATACAGTTATTATTTAATACCACTTACTTTATCAGCAATACAGTTATTAATCAAATTCCAAGTCGTTTATATTTAATGTGCCTGCAGTATGTTTAAGATTCTATGTAAGATCTCGCGTGATTTTCCTCGGTGTTGAGAGTCTGCGAGATTTGCGCGTCCGCCATCTCTTGGAGCCCGACAAGTAGCTGTACGCGAAGAAGCGTCTGTCAACAAGTCCGAAGCGCGAGACTCATAAAGAAGGTCAAGCCGGGGCTCAGCGCTGCCTCATTATACGTGTTCCCCGTCTTTTGTCAGAGAAGACTTTCATGTGAAAGGAGACAACGGCGGGGAATAAGCCAGACATGTCAAATCTCAGCAAAGGGGGCACTAAAAAAGACACCAAGATGAGGATACGAGCCTTTCCTGTGAGTATGAGCGCTCAAAGCCGGCGAGACCGTCACTCGAGCTCCGGGGATTCGAGCAGACAGGCCTGTGTGAACAAATCCCTTTACACCGCCTCTGTATTTTCCCAAAACCCACAAATTATCAAATAGCCATCATGAGAGGAGCGTCAGTTTGGTCTAGGTTTAGAAGCTCTTGCGTTGTTTTTACGCCAAGCTAATAACTAATGACACAAGCTAGCGAGACTGCTAGCTGGCTAACCTGTTTAACAGCAGCAGATCATCACAAATAAATGCGCAGTGACCCAAATACACTGATTTAATTGCATATATGATCAGCAGTGAATTTGTTACTAATCAAAACATTTGTTCTAGTAACGTTGTTTGTGGGAGGTCGGTTTGTCTATGACGACGTTTTGCGTCATACATGTACCGTTTGCATGTTTATGTCACACATGACCAGCGCAGATGTAGGCATGACATCAAGTTACTGCCAGTGAAGAAACAAGTTCAGTAGCACTAATGCTGCGGGAGTGTTTGATGTAGATACAGTTGCCTTGATCTGTCAGTTAATATAACTTACTGTAAAACCAAAATGCTTTGAGATTCGCTCGTTAGCTGTAAAAAGCTGTAAAATCATGACCTTCAATGTACGTGACGTCTTATGATGGGGTATTTGTGGAAAACGGGACTGTGAGAAAATGATGAATCATTCCTGCCATCAGGCAACTCTTATTCAGAATCACATCTGTTGATTTTCTCCACATCTGTTAGAGCTGCATGTTCACATGATTTTACTTAACAGTTTTATGTTAAGCAAATTTGGACTACCCAGAACACATGGGGATAAGTGTTTTATTAAGATACTCAAAAAATGAGACAACTCCCTTTTATTATATCCTGTTGGCCAAGACTTTTGTGTTTAACCTGCTTTGCCTCAGTGGACTATATAGATATGGTAATCTACCATGTATGAGTGTCATAAAACAACAAAAAGTGCATTGACCGATCAGACACAGAATGATGCTGTGTATTTTCTTAGAACTAATTTTTTTGATCCATCAGCTGCTGTTGGCAGTTCCCCTAAAGTTCACACAGGTGTCTTTGCGGAGTATGTCATATTAACTATGGGCGATTGATAAGCACAAAATGGCAAAGTAATTTCTATCTGCATTTTGACATGTTGATTCTGTTTACTCTATGTTGATGCAGTCACGTATGTAATGCAATCACGTTCATACATTTTTTTTTTTTTTTTTTAGCGTGGCTTAGTGCAATGTCTGATTTAGGTTAGATTGGTAATCTAACCAATTTAACTAGTTTGCAGTTCAAGGTTATGCTGAGCTGCAGTAAAAGCCCGTTCATACCAAGGATGATAAGTGTAGTTGTAACTATGACTATAAAGCTTTAATAACCGTTCATATCTACAGTAATAACTATATTAGCATCCACATCAGCACACAGTAACGTTCTGTTTGCATGCACTGCAGTTTTGTCATATGCAGCTATAAATACTTGAGCTTTTTTAAAGCAGCATTGATTCTGATTGGCTGTTCATTATCCGAGAAAAAAAAAAGTGAATCTGACGTTTTTCTGTGTTGTTTCCCATGTGTTGTGTGGACTTCCCTGCTCTTATAGAATTAGGACGATCATTAAAACTTTACAGTTATCATTATAGTTATTGTCCTTGGTGTGAACAACCTTAAATGGATGGTTCACCCAAAAATTACAATTTTTACCATCATTTACTCCCCCTCATATCGTTTCAAACCTGTAATACTATCTTTTGCAGAACATAAAAAGATGTTTTTTATAGAATGTTGGTAACCAAACAGTTGCTGGTAGCTGTTGATTTTCACAGTATAGAGAGAAAAAACCATAGAAGTCAATGGCTACCAGCAGCTGTTTGGTTACCAAATATCTTCTCTTGTGTTCAACAGAAGAATGAAATTCATACAGGTTTGGAACAACTTTAGGGTGAGTAAATGATGACAGGATTTTCATTCTTGTGTGAACTGTCCCTTTAAAAGGAAGGTACTGCTTCTGTAAGCTCATATGTACTGGTGCTGTGGTAAAAAGAGTGCATAACATTTGAATTTGCTAACCTTCAAACAGTTGGTAGGTTCATGTATCACCTTTTCTCCCTTAAATGGTTTCCCCTCTTTTCTTTATATTTCTCTTTCATTTCAGATGACCATGGATGAGAAGTATGTCAACAACATCTGGGACCTCTTGAAAAATGCCATCCAGGAGATTCAGAGGAAAAACAACAGTGGGCTGAGCTTCGAGGAGCTCTACAGGAACGCCTACACCATGGTCCTGCACAAGCATGGAGAGAAGCTCTACACAGGCCTGAGGGAGGTGGTCACAGAACATCTCATCAACAAAGTAAGAGCCACACGTCTCCGTCATGCCTCTCCTCCACAGTTGGCCGATTACTGGATCTGGCATACCGTTACATGTCCATTTATTCGTTTGGTAGATGCTTTTGTCTGAAGTTCATGCATTCCCAGAGAATCATATCCTGTGAACTTGTTGTTGTTAATGCAGTGCTCTACTGTTTAAGCCACAGGAAGATCCAACACCAGTTCAGTGAAAAAGAATATTAGAAAGTAATGTGTGGAGGAGATTACAAATAAAAGCTGGTTCGTACTAAGAGTGAATGTTCGGCACAAAAAATTAGGTTTTCTAATGCAGTTTATCTGTTTAGGCCAATGTGGAAACAAGGCAGATGGGCTAAATGAAAAAGCTAATTTACTCTCTGACCATAGGCGCACAACTTTGTGTCTGATAGGGATGCACCGATGTATTGGCCGATAGTCAGACATCGGACAGCCGTTTAAATCAGCTGATGATCAGAGCCGATTGTATCCTGTCAGTCAAAAGGCAGCGAAAAAATGTCAGACTGCATTTGACTTAATACATTACTATATATGAAGGTAATGTTTCTTATGTTGAATTTAAGTAATAATAATGAAATGATAACACATTAATGCAATCTCACTTTAATGCTTCTTAAGAACAGCACCGTTAACCGTTAACCTTATGAATCAACTGTCATTAAAACCTGGGTTGCCTGGTCCATGGTTTTTCCCCTTTGCAAACATTCTGATAAGAAACAAAGCCTCAGCCTTCAAAATCGGCCCATTTTATCATGAACAATAAATGCAATTTTGATGCCCTTAAATGGCGACACAGATGGCTTTAGCTGCTTGAGTTCAAGCGACATGACTTTCACTTTAATAAAAGTTATAGTGTGAAATAAACATGTATAAATAGCAGAAGTTATGTTGAGAGATACAGTACAATTACTGAGATGCATCATGTCTCGTGTAATCACTCAATCAGTGTTTCAACTATTTCAACAGCTTGTGAACCTCAGTAAAGTTATCCAGTGTTCACAGTTGGTTAGTAAAAAAAAAACACTAGAGAATACATCTGACATGAAGAAGTTTTTATGAAAACTGTCTTATGTTCAATTGAAAAGTTTGTATGCAACTATTTTATTTGAGTGTTATCATTATCAATATCCAAAAATAAATATCAGTTGAATATAATAGTTTGAGTTCTGTTATTAGTTTTAACCTTTTATATTATAGTAGCGGACCAAATTAGTTTACAGCATTTTTTTTCTTCCTTAAGAAAAGCTGACATGTAGGCCTAACTGAAATATTGACAAATTAATCAATATTGAATCCAATTGTGTAACACTGTATATTGTCATATTTTCTGAGATGGTTATCATACTGTCTATACTGTAGCTTAAGCATTTGACAGCATAAGAAAATTTCAACCGAACAGCACAAAAGCTCAAGACATCACTAAACTATCAGTATCAGCGGACAGCATCCCTCGTTTCTAACACTCACGTATGTAAATGTTTTCAGACAGCAGCTGGTGCTTATCAAACACAGCAGTATAACACAAGAGACAAGAGGGCTGATTCCATATTTTTCCTCTGTTATTCACTGACCCTTAACAAAAAAGAGACTAGACAAAAAAAACTTTTATTGATGGTGAATGTCTGTGTCTGTCTTCACAGACGTATTAACAGCCATTCATTCAAATGAAAATCTTTACATTTGTCTTTGTGTGAACAGGCAGTGTTGGTTTAATGAAATGAGATCAGCTCTTTTAAGTGGGTTTGAGGTGTGATGTTCACTGTACCGCATGTGAGACGAGTGCTTCATTAACTGACTACACCAAGTTTTGTTTCTACTGGCTGGCTTGATATCAATTAGTAGGAAACTGTGTTTATCCTGTACTTATGTCCAGTTTTTGTTTGTTTAAAGGTACGAGAGGATGTGTTAAACTCCCTGAATAACAACTTTCTGCAAACACTGAATCAAGCCTGGAATGACCACCAGACGGCTATGGTGATGATCAGAGACATCTTGATGTACATGGTGGGTCCTGATGATAATCTTTCATTGTATGTTGATTGGTTATGTCTTGATACTACTTCATTGTGAGTATTAGCTTATTACAGGGCTTGCAAGGCATCGCTGTGTGGATATACCTCAATCATTCTGGGGTGCGTTTCCCAAAAGCAACTATCGGCACTAGTTCCGTCGTTACCAGTAGTTCAGTGGAACTAACGACCATAGTTAGCTAACGATGCTTTTGGGAAATGCACCCCTGGTTAGCTGCAATTCCCATTTATATAGCTACTGGAGATTTGGAGGTCAGTGAGTGTGTCTGCATCTTTCAGCAGCAGAGCGTTAAAGAGATAGTTATGTCATCATTTTCTCACTCTTATGTCATTTCAAAACTTGATGGCTTTCTCTTTGCAATACAACAGATATTATGAGATATTATTTCCAGGGCCTGAAATTTATTTCAGAAAACATGGGGGAATTTTCCCCATTAGCTGACTGTCATTGCAGTTATCTCACCTAAATGTTTGCTCACTTCATGGATTTGTGTATTTTACAAAACATTGTAAACAGTTTTTAAGGGTGCCTCACAAACACCTTAATTAACAAGCCAAAGGTGATCATATCCATTGCATGCTTTTTAGTTATTAAATTAATGCAGTTATGCACTGAATCATATTTATATTGTTAGGAAAATGCCTTTGAAAGCATAAACTTGAAAACAAACTTGGATGTTAGACGGTACTATGGTGCTATTTTTGTTGTGCAATAGCCTGCACAACTGGAAATTTAGTTTTGAACTTTGAATTTAATGTATTCATTTTCACTAAAAATTAAACTGGAGAAGAAAAAAAACTGCAGTCAGATTAGATTCTGATTAATTAGATTAGATTCATGCCTTTGCATTGTTTGGTTCACATTATTAATAATTTGTGCAATGGTGTGATTACCTTTCAAATAAAAAGTAACGTCTTCTGTCATTGTGCTCTCTCGTGCTGCCTGTGTAATGTTGATGCATCAGTAAAGATTTCTATGCCCAGTTACATGAAAACCATTAAGTGATTTTTAATTAAGAGGGAGAAAAATCCCTAAGGGATTTCTTTAAAAGAGATTTCTTTGCAGCAACAATGTTGTAACCATAAACCTTACATGAGTGTTCATAATAAGCATTTCAGGATAATTTCTGCTAAAACAAAGTGATGGAGATCAGCCACAATAAACGAAACCACTGGTTTTTAAACAGGTTTAATCTTTACTACAGCTGTACTGCAATATTTGGGTTATGGAGATTATTAAAGAGCGTCCTAAAATTTGAACAGATTGTTTTCTGTGAGTGTTTGCACACTGCTGGCACCCAGATACGGCTCCGGAGGCTGTACAAAATCCTGCTGCGCCACTCATATAGTTTTCCATGAAATTATATTCAATTTGCCTGAATTGTTGTTAACACTTTTCCAGCCATTGACAGCATTTATTTTATTTTATTTATTTATTTTTGATGGAACTAACCAACAAGTTACCATCAAGTGTTGATTATAAAAATTTTTTTTTAAAAATGAATGAATAGAATGAATTTTTTTTATTTTATTTTTATTTTTTTGCATAAACTGCACACACTCACACCCCAAACTGTCTGATCTAGTTACTTATTAGACACATGTTTTCAAAAATAAACATAACTGCTTCAAAATTTGCATTTTAGGTATGGGTGTCTGCAGTTTACTTTGTAGAACAAAACGTACTGTCAAGTTATGTTTACCACAGGCTGGCTTTTTACTCAGAAGTTGAAAAACCCTGTTATAAAACCCCACAGGAAAATCGTCTGGGTCCTGCCATCATACCAGCACCACTCTATAAACTGCCAACCCAAACAAAAAATAGTCAGACCATCTTAATTGTCATTATTTAGCAGCCTAATGTTCAGGATTTTTAAATCACTGAAATAAACATAATAACATTTTCTTGAGAATTGTGATCTGTATTCTGAGGGAGAAAAATTGTGATTCTCAATTTATTTGGAGTCATGCAGCTCTGTTGAGAACCAAAGCCTAAAATCTCAAAACTAGCTTTTCATTTTCTGCCTTGCAAGAACTGGAATTTTTAAGGGAATTCAAATATATTTTAGTTTTTGTTCTGGTTAGTTGTGTAGTATGTTTCCAACCAAATTGACTGTTGCTTGGAGAAGGAGAGCTTCTCTTCTGTGTTAGCTTCATCCTCCTCTCTCTGTCTCCCTTCTGTCTTTGTACAGGACCGGGTGTATGTTCAGCAGAATAACGTAGAGAACGTCTATAATCTAGGTCTGATCATCTTCAGAGATCAGGTGGTTCGTTATGGCTGCATTCGGGACCATCTGAGGCAGACCTTACTAGACATGATTGCCCGTGAGAGGAAGGGAGAGGTGGTGGACAGGTGGGTGTCTTTGTTTTGTTTTAGTAGCATCGTCTGCGAGTCATCGAAATTTGGCAATTATTGTTGGTACACAAACATTTTTTTATTTTTAATCTATCAAACCCTACCTTTGCTAATTTTTTACACATTAATGCTAGATTTTGTTTGCCAAGTGCTTTTTTTTTTTTTTTTTAAATCCTGTGATTTTAAATTCATGAGCCTCATAAGTGCCCACTTTTCTACTTTTCTACAATACATGAGCCCCTCTGGCTAGGAAGGTCTGAGCTTGGGGTGTAAAAAGTACTAAGACATATTCTACATTAATATATATATATACATATATTTATATATATATATGTGTGTGTGTGTGTATGTGAAACTGCTCTGAATCAGCGAGAATGTAGACCGCACAACAGCGCTGCATTTTAATTTTGAAATGTGCAACGCTCATATTTATTTAGTGAAATCAGCCTTTTGAAGTTTAATAATCTCATTAGGCTGTATCACAAATCATGTTTTCCATCCCCAAATTTAAGACATCTCAAAATGATGATTAAGATGTTTGTTACACAATTTAAGATATTTAAGACTTTTTATGGCTTTAAGTGTATTTAATTTTTAGACTTTTACAGACACAAAGTCATAAACTGAAAGTAGAAATGAAAAAAAAAAACAAATGAAACTATATTTCTTATTTGCTGCTTTTCATAACTCTCAGACTGGTTATTAAATGTAATGGGAAAAGTAACTGCAGTTGTCTTATACTGTATATTGTAATAAGTGCTTGTCTTCATTCAGGGGTGCCATTCGTAACGCTTGTCAGATGTTAATGATTTTGGGCTTGGAAGGACGGTCCGTCTATGAAGAGGATTTTGAAGCCCCGTTCTTAGAAATGTCTGCTGAATTCTTTCAGGTTTGTAAAGCTAGATTACACTTTATTGCATTAATATTTCTCTACCAGCTGGTTTGTATTTTGTATCACAGTGAATGTGTATATTAGCATTTTAAAGTAAAAGTTGACCCAAACAATGAAAATGCTGTCGTCTTATCAGTGGTATCATTTACTCACTATTATGTTGTTCCAAACCTGTAAACTGTCCATTTTCTTTATTTCTTTATTTTTTCACAGCTACTGTTGAATTAAATTGAATGTTGAATTGACCAGACTTTTATGTCAAGATTCCTTGAAAATATTTTGGTAGAATGACAGAAGTGTGAGGAAATAATGACTGAATAATTTGTTCATTAATGTGATGTTTTCTTTTGAATATTTTTGTTTGTTTCTTGTTATGCTTTAACCCAGTTCATTTGTTTTATTTTGAATATATATGGATCTTTTCAGATGGAAAGTCAAAAGTTTTTAGCCGAGAACAGTGCAAGCGTGTACATAAAGAAAGTGGAGGCACGGATAAACGAGGAGATCGAGCGAGTGATACACTGCCTGGATAAATCGACGGAGGAGCCGATTGTGAAGGTGGTGGAGCGAGAGCTGATCTCCAAACACATGAAGACCATTGTAGAGATGGAGAACTCGGGCCTGGTGCACATGCTCAAGAATGGAAAGACAGAAGGTGCGCTATCCTCATCTCAGTTGTTTTGCATCAGTACTATAGCGTAGTGCTTAAAGAGCTGGAATGAGAAGGTTGAGCATTCAGACTTCTAAACTTTGAAATGTTCAGACTTGTTGAGACACTTGAAAACTGGGTGAGAGGAGGTTTTATTAGTTTTATGACCATTTTCCACAATTTTTTCAGAAAATTTGACCGATTCAAGATAATTATTTAGATTTTTACAAAAAATGTTTAACTAGTTAACTTAAAACTTAACTCACAACATGATTCCTGTAACATTCACTTTTAGTTAGTTATACTTTATTGTTCAGCCTTGGCTGAAAATTGGTTTTTGGTTTTGCTTTGCATACAACAATGACAATACAGTTCACATAACAATACAATTCACACAGCACATAAAATAAATACTTAATACATTCACCCCTCTAAAACACCACGGTCCTACCCTTCACTGTATTAACCATCTGGTTATAGAAAGTTGTGTTTCAAGTGCAGCACACATGAAGTGTTCAACTTAGTGTAAATGTAAAACAAATTCACTCGTTAAATATCTTTGCATGAAATATGCAGACAAATATTGTCCAAACATGCCTAAAACATATCCCGTATGTTCAGAAATATTACAAAATAAGAAAAATGCTACATATTTCTTAGAAAAAATGTAGACATTGAGTTTTACAGGTCAGCTGAAAAAGTCAAGGCAATTCAAATTGAAAATGACTAAAAGCATAACACCAGTAGACTATTATTAACAGTAAATGTTTTGTGAAAACAAAGAAAATACCAGCAGCTTTCAACCTGTGACCATCATGGGAATGTGAAATATCAAACATTTTGTTTTTGCATTTCACTGCGCTGCTTTTTCTGTGTAAATATGCTCTTGATGGATGCGTTTGGACGTTGTGCTCACGAGTCACGTCTTGTGTCTTTTTTCTAAAAATGCAGCGCTCAAATTAAAAGAAGTTTTTCAGAGTTTTTCCCATTACACTGCCTGCGTCTTGAGTTTTTCAATGATAAAAATAATGATAAAGATAAGACTTAATTGACAAAATTACCCAGCCCTAGTTTGAAAATGACTTCTGTGTGAGCAGTGCTTCATGCCTCTCTACTCTATTTCACAATGAATCTTTTTTAGTCTGCTGATGTGACCATACTCTTACACTTGGCAGAACACTAAATACATGACCAGTCACGTTATTGTATTCATAGTTGTGACTTCGCAAAAACACGTTTCTAAAAGAACTGTCTGTGCAGCTTAATATTGATTGATTATAAAAGGTCAAAAGAAATGTTTACTTATCAAAGAAGCAAAGAAAAATAAAATTGATAAATTAAAGATTATATTTCATTTTGTTTTTAAAAATTAAGCATTTAATGAGCATAAATGAAACATTCCGTGAACATTAAATAGAAGATTAATAGGAAATTAGCATCAGTGGTTTGGATGCTTTTCCATGATATTATTGAGATTATATTCATGCTTGTGTGTGTTTATCTGTGTGTTCAGATCTGGCCTGCATGTACAAGTTGTTCAGCAGGGTGCCGAATGGCCTGAAGACCATGTGCGAGTGTATGAGCTCATATCTGAGGGAGCAGGGCAAAGCTCTGGTGTCTGAGGAAGGAGAAGGCAAGAACCCTGTTGACTACATCCAGGTAATAGAGATGATGTCTAACTCGCAGAACGCATGAGATGTGAGGAAGACCTTTATAGCCAAACCTCCTTTCTCTCTGTTTTTCTAGGGTCTTCTAGATCTGAAGTCACGGTTTGATCGCTTCTTGCAAGAGTCCTTTAACAACGACCGTTTATTCAAGCAGACCATTGCAGGGGACTTCGAGTATTTCTTGAACCTGAACTCGCGTTCGCCCGAGTATCTCTCGCTCTTCATTGACGATAAGCTGAAGAAAGGAGTGAAAGGAGTGAGTCAGTTTCTCTAGTCACATGATTAGTGGACGCTTTCCAAGATAGGAATCATGCCTATTATAGAAAATGGGGCTAAGAGTATTTAACTGTTCTATCTTCATTTTTGCAATCCTTTATCAGCTCTTAAAATCCTAAAAGCAATCATTTAGTGTAGATTGTGGATGAGTGGAAAGGAATGTTTTGCTAAACATTTTTAGTAATTAAAACATTAAATCTTCCTGAATATTCCATACGCCATTTTTTTTAAACCGTTAGTGTATATCAGTTTTTTTAATTGTTTGTAGATTTTAAATTAAGAATATAATAATAATTTACTTGTATAGCACTTTTCATACATGGAATGCAACTCAGAGTGTTTCACAAGCATAAAACAAATATTAAGAACACAACATCAATATAAGATGATCAAAACTCTAAATGATTCAACAAGTATAAACAAATATGAACAAGTATGGAAAATCAAAAATAAAATAATACTAACAAAACACAAATATAAATAAATATAAACAAGTATATTTTGAATTAAGCTAAAACTATGAAACATTACACACACTATTATGCTCATAAGCAACTTTCTATGAATTCAGTAGTTAATCTACGGTGTTTTTCTGTTGTTTGTCTGTGCTTTAGCTGACGGAGCAGGAGGTGGAGTCGATCTTGGATAAAGCCATGGTGCTGTTCAGGTTCATGCAGGAGAAGGACGTGTTTGAGCGCTACTACAAGCAGCACCTGGCCAGAAGACTCCTCACCAACAAGAGCGTGTCTGATGACTCAGAGAAAAACATGATCTC